>OY755040.1:78686521-78736521 GCA_963576565.1 Aspidapion aeneum
ATACATATACATATACATATACATATACATATACATATACATATACATATACATATACATATACATATACATATACAGTATACATATACATATACATATACATATACATATACATATACATATACAGTATACATATACATATACATATACATATACATATACATATACATATACATATACATAGACATATACATAGACATATACATATACATACATTACATATACATATACATATACATATACATATACATATACATGATACATATACATATACATATACATATACATATACATATACATATACATATACATATACATAGACCCACACTCTCTCGATATCTCAGCACACCACCCCCCCCCCCCCGTCTGTCTTCGTCCCCTCGCTCGCACCCCCTCGCTCACACTACCCCCACCCCCTCCCCCACCCCCACCCCCACCCCCACCCCTCCCCCCACCCCCCCTCCCCCACCCTCCACCCCCAACCACCACCTCCCACCTCCCACCCCCACCCCCACCCCCCACCCCCTCCCCGACCCCACCCCTCCACCATCCCCACCCCCTCCCACCCCACCCCCACCCACCCCCACCCCCACCACCACCCCCACCCCCACCCCCTCCCAACCCCCTCCCACCCCCACCCCCACCCCACCCCCACCCCACCCCATCCCCCACCCCCACCCCCTCCCCACCCCCCACCCCCACCCCCACCCCCTCCCACCCCTCCCCACCCCACCCCATCCCCAACCCCATACCCCTCACCACCACATCCCCACCCCCACCCCCCACCCCCACCCCATCCACCCACCTCCACAACACCCTACACCACACCACCAAACACCAACACCTCCCCTACCCATCCACTACACCTACCACCCCACCCCCACCCCCACCCCACCCACCACCACCACTCCCACACCCCCACCTCCACCCTACCCACACCTCCATCCACCAACACCTACCCCATCCCCAAACACCACCACCTCCCCAACCCACCAACTCCACCCCACACCCATCCCATCCACCACCATCCCCCACCCCATACCCCTCCCCTACCCCTATACACCAACCCACCTCCACACCCCCACCCCCACACCTACCCCCTACACCACCTCCACATACCACCCACACCCCACCACCAACCACCTACCCATCCCCTACCACACACATACACCATACACATACACATACACATACCACCAACACCTACACATCCCCCTACCCATACCCATACCCCATACCCACATACCCAAACACATACCACCATACACATACACATACCAACACATACACATACACAAACCCATACACATACACATCACATACACATACACATACACATACACATACACATACACATACACATACACCTACCCATACACAACACATACACATACACATACACATACACATACACATACACATACACATACACATACACATACCACATACACATACACATACACATACACATACACATCCACATACACATACACATACACATACACATACACATACACATACACATACACATACACATACACATACACATACACATACCACATACACATACACATACACATACACATACACATACACATACACATACACATACACATACACATACACATACACATACACATACACATACACATACACATACACATACACATACACATACACATACACATACACATACACATACACATACACATACCATACACATACACATACACATACACATACACATACACATACATACACATACACATACACATACACATACACATACACATACACCATACACATACACATACACATACCACATACACATACACATACACATACACATACACATACACATACACATACACATACACATACACATACACATACACATACACATACACATACACTACACATACACATACACATACACATACACATACACATACACATACACATACACATCACATACACATACACATACACATACACATACACATACACATACACATACACATACACATACACATACACATACACATACACATACACATACACATACACATACACATACACATACACATACACATACACATACACATACACATACACATACACATACACATACACATACACATACACATACACATACACATACACATACACATACACATACACATACACATACACATACACATACACATACACATACACATACACATACACTACATACACATACACATACACATACACATACACATACACATACACATACACATACACATACACATACACATACACATACACATACACATACACATACACATACACATACACATACACATACACATACACATACATACACATACACATACACATACACATACACATAACACATACACATACACATACACATACACATACACATACACATACACATACACATACACATACACATACACATACACATACACATACACATACACATACACATACACATACACATACACATACACATACACATACACATACACATACACATACACATACACATACACATACACATACACATACACATACACATACACATACACATACACATACACATACACATACACATACACATACACATACACATACACATACACATACACATACACATACACATACACATACACATACACATACACATACACATACACATACACATACACATACACATACACATACACATACACATACACATACACATACACATACACATACACATACACATACACATACACATACACATACACATACACATACACATACACATACACATACACATACACATACACATACACATACACATACACATACACATACACATACACATACACATACACATACACATACACATACACATACACATACACATACACATACACATACACATACACATACACATACACATACACATACACATACACATACACATACACATACACATACACATACACATACACATACACATACACATACACATACACATACACATACACATACACATACACATACACATACACATACACATACACATACACATACACATACACATACACATACACATACACATACACATACACATACACATACACATACACATACACATACACATACACATACACATACACATACACATACACATACACATACACATACACATACACATACACATACACATACACATACACATACACATACACATACACATACACATACACATACACATACACATACACATACACATACACATACACATACACATACACATACACATACACATACACATACACATACACATACACATACACATACACATACACATACACATACACATACACATACACATACACATACACATACACATACACATACACATACACATACACATACACATACACATACACATACACATACACATACACATACACATACACATACACATACACATACACATACACATACACTATATCACATACACATACACATACACATACACATACACATACACATACACATACACATACACATACACATACACATACACATACACATACACATACACATACACATACACATACACATACACATACACATACACATACACATACACATACACATACACATACACATACACATACACATACACATACACATACACATACACATACACATACACATACACATACACATACACATACACATACACATACACATACACATACACATACACATACACATACACATACACATACACATACACATACACATACACATACACATACACATACACATACACATACACATACACATACACATACACATACACATACACATACACATACACATACACATACACATACACATACACATACACATACACATACACATACACATACACATACACATACACATACACTACCATACACATACACATACACATACACATACACATACACATACACATACACATACACATACACATACACATACACATACACATACACATACACATACACATACACATACACATACACATACACATACACATACACATACACATACACATACACATACACATACACATACACATACACATACACATACACATACACATACACATACACATACACATACACATACACATACACATACACATACACATACACATACACATACACATACACATACACATACACATACACATACACATACACATACATACACATACACATACACATACACATACACATACACATACACATACACATACACATACACATACACATACACATACACATACACATACACATACACATACACATACACATACACATACACATACACATACACATACACATACACATACACATACACATACACATACACATACACATACACATACACATACACATACACATACACATACACATACACATACACATACACATACACATACACATACACATACACATACACATACAATACACATACACATACACATACACATACACATACACATACACATACACATACACATACACATACACATACACATACACATACACATACACATACACATACACATACACATACACATACACATACACATACACATACACATACACATACACATACACATACACATACACATACACATACACATACACATACACATACACATACACATACACATACACATACACATACACATACACATACACATACACATACACATACACATACACATACACATACACATACACATACACATACACATACACATACACATACACATACACATACACATACACATACACATACACATACACATACACATACACATACACATACACATACACATACACATACACATACACATACACATACACATACACATACACATACACATACACATACACATTACACCATACACATACACATACACATACACATACACATACACATACACATACACATACACATACACATACACATACACATACACATACACATACACATACACATACACATACACATACACATACACATACACATACACATACACATACACATACACATACACATACACATACACATACACATACACATACACATACACATACACATACACATACACATACACATACACATACACATACACATACACATACACATACACATACACATACACATACACATACACATACACATACACATACACATACACATACACATACACATACACATACACATACACATACACATACACATACACATACACATACACATACACATACACATACACATACACATACACATACACATACACATACACATACACATACACATACACATACACATACACATACACATACACATACACATACACATACACATACACATACACATACACATACACATACACATACACATACACATACACATACACATACACATACACATACACATACACATACACATACACATACACATACACATACACATACACATACACATACACATACACATACACATACACATACACATACACATACACATACACATACACATACACATACATCATACACATACACATACACATACACATACACATACACATACACATACACATACACATACACATACACATACACATACACATACACATACACATACACATACACATACACATACACATACACATACACATACACATACACATACACATACACATACACATACACATACACATACACATACACATACACATACACATACACATACACATACACATACACATACACATACACATACACATACACATACACATACACATACACATACACATACACATACACATACACATACACATACACATACACATACACATACACATACACATACACATACACATACACATACACATACACATACACATACACATACACATACACATACACATACACATACACATACACATACACATACACATACACATACACATACACATACACATACACATACACATACACATACACATACACATACACATACACATACACATACACATACACATACACATACACATACACATACACATACACATACACATACACATACACATACACATACACATACACATACACATACACATACACATACACATACACATACACATACACATACACATACACATACACATACACATACACATACACATACACATACACATACACATACACATACACATACACATACACATACACATACACATACACATACACATACACATACACATACACATACACATACACATACACATACACATACACATACACATACACATACACATACACATACACATACACATACACATACACATACACATACACATACACATACACATACACATACACATACACATACACATACACATACACAACACATACACATACACATACACATACACATACACATACACATACACATACACATACACATACACATACACATACACATACACATACACATACACATACACATACACATACACTTACACATACACATACACATACACATACACATACACATACACATACACATACACATACACATACACATACACATACACATACACATACACATACACATACACATACACATACACATACACATACACATACACATACACATACACATACACATACACATACACATACACATACACATACACATACACATACACATACACACATACACATACACATACACATACACATACACATACACATACACATACACATACACATACACATACACATACACATACACATACACATACACATACACATACACATACACATACACATACACATACACATACACATACACATACACATACACATACACATACACATACACATACACATACACATACACATACACATACACATACACATACACATACACATACACATACACATACACATACACATACACATACACATACACATACACATACACATACACATACACATACACATACACATACACATACACATACACATACACATACACATACACATACACATACACATACACATACACATACACATACACATACACATACACATACACATACACATACACATACACATACACATACACATACACATACACATACACATACACATACACATACACATACACATACACATACACATACACATACACATACACATACACATACACATACACATACACATACACATACACATACACATACACATACACATACACATACACATACACATACACATACACATACACATACACATACACATACACATACACATACACATACACATACACATACACATACACATACACATACACATACACATACACATACACATACACATACACATACACATACACATTACACATACACATACACATACACATACACATACACATACACATACACATACACATACACATACACATACACATACACATACACATACACATACACATACCATACACATACACATACACATACACATACACATACACATACACATACACATACACATACACATACACATACACATACACATACACATACACATACACATACACATACACATACACATACACATACACATACACATACACATACACATACACATACACATACACATACACATACACATACACATACACATACACATACACATACACATACACATACACATACACATACACATACACATACACATACACATACACATACACATACACATACACATACACATACACATACACATACACATACACATACACATACACATACACATACACATACACATACACATACACATACACATACACATACACATACACATACACATACACATACACATACACATACACATACACATACACATACACATACACATACACATACACATACACATACACATACACATACACATACACATACACATACACATACACATACACATACACATACACATACACATACACATACACATACACATACACATACACATACACATACACATACACATACACATACACATACACATACACATACACATACACATACACATACACATACACATACACATACACATACACATACACATACACATACACATACACATACACATACACATACACATACACATACACATACACATACACATACACTACACATACACATACACATACACATACACATACACATACACATACACATACACATACACATACACATACACATACACATACACAGTACACATACACATACACATACACATACACATACACATACACATACACATACACATACACATACACATACACATACACACATACACATACACATACACATACACATACACATACACATACACATACACATACACATACACATACACATACACATACACATACACATACACATACACATACACATACACATACACATACACATACACATACACATACACATACACATACACATACACATACACATACACATACACATACACATACACATACACATACACATACACATACACATACACATACACATACACATACACATACACATACACATACACATACACATACACATACACATACACATACACATACACATACACATACACATACACATACACATACACATACACATACACATACACATACACATACACATACACATACACATACACATACACATACACATACACATACACATACACATACACATACACATACACATACACATACACATACACATACACATACACATACACATACACATACACATACACATACACATACACATACACATACACATACACATACACATACACATACACATACACATACACATACACATACACATACACATACACATACACATACACATACACATACACATACACATACACATACACATACACATACACATACACATACACATACACATACACATACACATACATACACATACACATACACATACACATACACATACACATACACATACACATACACATACACATACACATACACATACACATACACATACACATACACATACACATACACATACACATACACATACACATACACATACACATACACATACACATACACATACACATACACATACACATACACATACACATACACATACACATACACATACACATACACATACACATACACATACACATACACATACACATACCATACACATACACATACACATACACATACACATACACATACACATACACATACACATACACATACACATACACATACACATACACATACACATACACATACACATACACATACACATACACATACACATACACATACACATACACATACACATACACATACACATACACATACACATACACATACACATACACATACACATACACATACACATACACATACACATACACATACACATACACATACACATACACATACACATACACATACACATACACATACACATACACATACACATACACATACACATACACATACACATACACATACACATACACATACACATACACATACACATACACATACACATACACATACACATACACATACACATACACATACACATACACATACACATACACATACACATACACATACACATACACATACACATACACATACACATACACATACACATACACATACACATACACATACACATACACATACACATACACATACACATACACATACACATACACATACACATACACATACACATACACATACACATACACATACACATACACATACACATACACATACACATACACATACACATACACATACACATACACATACACATACACATACACATACACATACACATACACATACACATACACATACACATACACATACACATACACATACACATACACATACACATACACATACACATACACATACACATACACATACACATACACATACACATACACATACACATACACATACACATACACATACACATACACATACACATACACATACACATACACATACACATACACATACACATACACATACACATACACATACACATACACATACACATACACATACACATACACATACACATACACATACACATACACATACACATACACATACACATACACATACACATACACATACACATACACATACACATACACATACACATACACATACACATACACATACACATACACATACACATACACATACACATACACATACACATACACATACACATACACATACACATACACATACACATACACATACACATACACATACACATACACATACACATACACATACACATACACATACACATACACATACACATACACATACACATACACATACACATACACATACACATACACATACACATACACATACACATACACATACACATACACATACACATACACATACACATACACATACACATACACATACACATACACATACACATACACATACACATACACATACACATACACATACACATACACATACACATACACATACACATACACATACACATACACATACACATACACATACACATACACATACACATACACATACACATACACATACACATACACATACACATACACATACACATACACATACACATACACATACACATACACATACACATACACATACACATACACATACACATACACATACACATACACATACACATACACATACACATACACATACACATACACATACACATACACATACACATACACATACACATACACATACACATACACATACACATACACATACACATACACATACACATACACATACACATACACATACACATACACATACACATACACATACACATACACATACACATACACATACACATACACATACACATACACATACACATACACATACACATACACATACACATACACATACACATACACATACACATACACATACACATACACATACACATACACATACACATACACATACACATACACATACACATACACATACACATACACATACACATACACATACACATACACATACACATACACATACACATACACATACACATACACATACACATACACATACACATACACATACACATACACATACACATACACATACACATACACATACACATACACATACACATACACATACACATACACATACACATACACATACACATACACATACACATACACATACACATACACATACACATACACATACACATACACATACACATACACATACACATACACATACACATACACATACACATACACATACACATACACATACACATACACATACACATACACATACACATACACATACACATACACATACACATACACATACACATACACATACACATACACATACACATACACATACACATACACATACACATACACATACACATACACATACACATACACATACACATACACATACACATACACATACACATACACATACACATACACATACACATACACATACACATACACATACACATACACATACACATACACATACACATACACATACACATACACATACACATACACATACACATACACATACACATACACATACACATACACATACACATACACATACACATACACATACACATACACATACACATACACATACACATACACATACACATACACATACACATACACATACACATACACATACACATACACATACACATACACATACACATACACATACACATACACATACACATACACATACACATACACATACACATACACATACACATACACATACACATACACATACACATACACATACACATACACATACACATACACATACACATACACATACACATACACATACACATACACATACACATACACATACACATACACATACACATACACATACACATACACATACACATACACATACACATACACATACACATACACATACACATACACATACACATACACATACACATACACATACACATACACATACACATACACATACACATACACATACACATACACATACACATACACATACACATACACATACACATACACATACACATACACATACACATACACATACACATACACATACACATACACATACACATACACATACACATACACATACACATACACATACACATACACATACACATACACATACACATACACATACACATACACATACACATACACATACACATACACATACACATACACATACACATACACATACACATACACATACACATACACATACACATACACATACACATACACATACACATACACATACACATACACATACACATACACATACACATACACATACACATACACATACACATACACATACACATACACATACACATACACATACACATACACATACACATACACATACACATACACATACACATACACATACACATACACATACACATACACATACACATACACATACACATACACATACACATACACATACACATACACATACACATACACATACACATACACATACACATACACATACACATACACATACACATACACATACACATACACATACACATACACATACACATACACATACACATACACATACACATACACATACACATACACATACACATACACATACACATACACATACACATACACATACACATACACATACACATACACATACACATACACATACACATACACATACACATACACATACACATACACATACACATACACATACACATACACATACACATACACATACACATACACATACACATACACATACACATACACATACACATACACATACACATACACATACACATACACATACACATACACATACACATACACATACACATACACATACACATACACATACACATACACATACACATACACATACACATACACATACACATACACATACACATACACATACACATACACATACACATACACATACACATACACATACACATACACATACACATACACATACACATACACATACACATACACATACACATACACATACACATACACATACACATACACATACACATACACATACACATACACATACACATACACATACACATACACATACACATACACATACACATACACATACACATACACATACACATACACATACACATACACATACACATACACATACACATACACATACACATACACATACACATACACATACACATACACATACACATACACATACACACCCACACATACACACACACACACACATTAATTAATAACCCACAATTTTATTTTACTTCCCTTCCCTATAAATGTAAAGTTATGTAAACGTACATTGCCCACTGCTAGAGACGCTAGAACTGAGCTTTGGAAGGCTGATAGGAACCGTGATAAAACCATGGGAAAAAATTGAGAACCGTGACAGACCGGCTTAGCCATATAACTATAAGAAAATTTAAAAACCTCGAAATTGTGGCAATCAATAGTTGGCATGGCAATAGTTTTGAACAATATTCCACATATTTTATTACTTTAAAACCTAAATATTATCCAAATCCTTTAAAAAATGAGTGAAATCATAACATGTAAAAAAAAGTACGCGAAAATGGTACTCGTATTCTGTAAAAAGAATTGACATAAAAGTAAAGTGAAGTTCTCCAATACCAGTTTGAAAGTGAAAGGTTCTTACTCGTTTGGAAATGACTTTTAGACACAGTGCTAAATTAAACATAAAGAAGTTTGGCTGTAATAGCAAAGTTTTAAAAAAAAATATTTCTAAACTAGTAAGAACCTTTCATTTTAAAATTTGAATTGGAGAAATTCGCTTTACTTTTATTTCAATTCTTTTTACGGAAGACGAGTACCATTTTGGCTTTTTTTTGCATAAAATGTTTTGGTTATGGTACACTTTTCCTAACTAATTTTTAAACATATTTTTATTCGGAACGTATTTAAATAATAAAAACTAATAATTTTTAAACTTTACTATTTGACATTATTATTAGTGACACTAAAAGTGGCCGCTTGCGCGTCAAAGCCTATAACAAAACACACCTTTTCTAACTAATTACTAAAAATATCTTAGTCGGAAAATATCTGAGGGCACGGCAGTGCCCGGCCTAGTTCGCGCAACTGCTGTACCATCTTTTCCTGAAACATTTCAGCTCATATTTGACCAATCTAAAAATCTACTTCGGAATGAGCTACAAAACTTAAACATTGCATAGTCGTAGATGTCATAAAGTAGTAAAGTAGTTTCGAAATTTCAAAAAACGTCGAAATTGCCACTCACTCACTCACACATGTATAGATCATCAAAATTCTACTATACTTCCGTGCTACAAAGCTGAAATTTGGCAGTCCGATAGTAAGTATGACCAAACTCTTGGAAAAAATAAAAAACCCCAAAATTCTAATTTACTTCCCTCCCTTATACATGTAAAGTTATGTGCCCACTCCCAGTAACGCTAAAGAGCTGAGCTTTGGCAAACTAATAGGAACTATGTTAAAACTATAGAAAAAAAGTTGGTTGGTTGGTTGGTTCGGGCATATGGCTGCAGTGCTTGCTACATGACTGGACAGACCGCGCGTAGGCTGGGCGCGCTGCGTATCTTGTAGGTTCGAGCTCCACCTCGGCATATGGTTGTTTTTGGAACAACCCAACAAGGCATATCTTGGTAAAAATTTGACTAAAAAGACTGGGCGATTGATCCTAGCTAGGGATAAAAAGCCCCAGTATAAAAAAAGCCATGGGAAAAATTATAAAACCTCAAAATTTTAAATAATGCATTTAAAAGTTTTGAACAATGTTCCGCACATTTTACTACTTCAACACTTAAATATTAGCCCAATCCTTTAAAAAAAGACTGAAATCTTAACAAAAACATTTCACGTAAAAAAAGACAAGTACGCAAAAATGATATTTCGTAAAAAGAATTGAGATAAAAGTAAAGCCAAGTTCTTCAATACAAATTTTAAAATAAAGGTTCTAAAATAAATTTTTAATCGGAACATAGAAAAAATCATTCAATTTAATGATTTATAATAAAATTAATTAAAATTAAACAATAAATATTTTGGGACGGTACGCAATAGGGTATTTGAGAAATTTTAGAAAAGAGTTTAGAATGATACATAGATCCCTAATTGGCTATGCAAAATTATTAAAATAGTATATTTTATCATGACTACATTTAAAATCAAGTTTTCTAATTTCCGATTTGAATTTGCCGCTAAAACGCTCATTTCTAGCATGGCGTTCAATGACGTCACAGCGCATTAAACTCGCGGACAGATACACGGCATTCAAGTGTTTATTTGTTTTGATCTGTGTTTTACTGTTTTTTATGTAAAAAAATGTAGTATAAGTAGTGTGTTTTGCCTGCCTCAGTACTCGAAAACTGGCATAAAAACACCTGAAAACCTATTTATTCATGTGCCTACAGCAAGAACGGAAAAAGTGGCTAGAACTTGCTCGAAGAGACCCAAGGGCCTTATCTAATACATCTTCACTTTACATTTGCGAAGATCACTTTGTTGTGAGTGGTTCGTCCCGCCTTCCTTTTTGTAAATATGTTCTTTTTACTATAATTTACCAAATTGGTTCGAATTAGGCTATTTGGTGACTCACTAGAGCATTTTCTATTTTTTGTTTATTTAGTATTAATTAACTAATTAAGTACTTAAAATTACTGGGTTATTTGCATTTGAAACTCCCGCGGTTTTAAAGGCAAATATTACAATTTGCTATAATTAATTTACTTTACATAAAATGCATTTTGAATTACTAAGGTTCCTAGTTCCTTTAATATGGACCTTCGTAATCTCATTCCCTCCTACTTATTCCCTTTTCTCCTACGCCTATGGATTAACGACGCCACTGGGCGCCATGTGGGAGAATGAACGCAGCAGCGAATACCTGCTGCAGCATCACAGAGAACCGTTTCGTCTTCCAACCAGTATACACGCGTGTTAGCGACTCTCCTACCACATGAATGTGGGTGCAAAGAATACGGTTAAACAGCGTGTCCTCCCATGAGTTCCGCTTCCTGTATAAAAATGGTAAGTGAAAATGCATTATTTTTACCTTACATACATTTGTTTATTGCTACACTAACCTAGAAGGTAAACTAGACCATTTCAGAATCCCTTGTACCAGCTTAGCCTATGACCTTATTCCCTTAAAATTACAGTCCACGCCTGACACCGTTAAATTCCAGACAAATCTCCTTTCTGGACCACCAGGGAGCCCCATTTTTGATCCTTAGCGACCCGGATTTCTGGAATCGTTTTTTTGCCTTTTTAGGTTAGTTTTTTTTACTGGTTTCAAATGCAAGAAAAACCCTTGTTTTTCCTAAATGCCTTTTTTACTGGTTTTAAATGCAAGAAAAACCCTTGTTTTTCTTACATGCCTACTTTAGAAAACCCCTAGGTTTCTAAAATACATTTTGCGATTTTTTTTTTGTGTAAAAACAAATGCAAGAAAAACCCTTGTTTTTCTTACATGCCTACTTTAGAAAACCCCTAGGTTTCTAAAATACATTTTGCGATTTTTTTTGTGTAAAAATTAAATATTTTTACCAATAAATTTAACCTTTTCATGCGAAAAACCAAACACAGATAAAATCTGTAAACTACTATGCTTTTTTTTGTTTCGAATAAATCAAGTTTTTTCGTTTCTTTTTTGTAAAAAAAAAAAAACCGTATGGTATTTGGGTGTTTTTTTTGTTTGTCACTGGAAATAGTTTAAAATAGTGTCTGCAAAGTGCTATTATTTTAGCCGTTGTGCCTTCACATTTGTGGATTGCTATAATTATATCCAATTTGCTCGAAAAAAAATCTCCAAATTGCCATATTCATTTTTGCTTATTGCAAATTGCTATGACTATATCCGATTGCGGATGCTTACTATATTCGTTTTTGCGTAAAAATTGCTATGAATATATCTATTTCTAATTTACTATTATAATATCTGTCTGCAAATGGCTATGATTGTATCCATTTTTTGCGTGCATAATAAATTTTGAAGGAAATTTAATTCTTAACTTGAGAATTTGTTTTCGTGTAAAGGCAGATAAATAGTTTTACCAAATTAAATGCTTTTGATTTGTAGGTATTTATTTTTAAATTTAGTACATAGTAGGTACCTACTTGTTTGAATTCGCGAGGCGAAGATAAAAAAACTTATACACAAGTTTTTTTGTTATCATTAGTTTGCATCGGGTATTTTCTTTACTTTTGTGCGCTTATAGTTTGATTATTGTAATTAAACGTAGGACATTAATATTATACAGGGTGTCCGAATTTTGATTTTTTTTTCAGTTTACCTAATTTTTGTCAATTATTTTTTGGATTTTTTTTTAATCATGTCTAGTTCGGATAAAATTTTAAAGGCTAAAGCCTTGCGCTATAGTGCGATTTCACAGCTAAATTTGATCATTGAATCCGCGACCCTCGCAAAAAATGACCCTGCCTATCACAGCGGCTTTAAAGTCAAATTTCGGACATTGTCAAAAATCAAAAAAGATTTTGAAAAGCACCATAATACTTTGTTGACGTTGGTAGCCTCTGATGAGGATCGCTTAGTAGTAGAAAACAAAGTGTTTATGGACTTTTGCAAACGCTGTGACGAGATTTCCACTATATTTTACGAACTTTTCGAACTACCCTTTGAAGATGGAGGGCTTTTGAGCAGTACGATAAATCCCATGGGCAGTCCCTGTGCCTCCACAGACCAGCATGGTTTACTGCCTAGGATAAAAATACCTCTTTTTCAAGGGGAATTTAAGGAGTTTCCAACCTTTTTGCAAGCCTTTAATGCTACCGTGCACAATAATAGGTCGCTGGGAAACTTTGAAAAATTCAATTTGCTTTTTTCTAATTTAAAGGGCCCTGCCCTGGATGTCATTTCTGACATTCCTATCCTTGCTGAAAATTATTTAAATGCCTACCACACCTTGGTGGATAGGTATACAAATAAACGATTACAAGCTTACCTTCACTGGAAGGCAATTGAAGGCTTCTCTCCTCTTACTAAAGAGAATGCTACGAATTTGAGGAATTTGCTTGATTGTTTTTCGAAAAACTTAAGTGCTTTAAAAGTCATGGGTTTTAAAACGGAGTTTTGGGATTATATTATGGCACAAATGCTCTTGGATAGGTTGGACCCAACCACGCGCAAGGCATTTGAGCAAAATTATTGCTCCAATGAGATCCCCTCTTATGATAAAATTCGTGCTTTTGTTTCTAGCCATTGCATTGCGTTGGAACAAATACAACAAACTCAAGATTACTTAAAAAATAAAGATTTGTCAATTTCAAGTCAGAAAAATCAAGCAAAGTTTCAAAATCGATCTGCTTTGTTTGCTAATACTCAGAGAGCCTCCAAAAATGCCTCCCAGTCTCCAAATGGCCAGAGTGGCTCAAATAATACTCCAAACCCTCAAAATTTTTGTTTTCTCTGTAAAAGTGGCGATCATATAATATACAGATGTCCTAATTTTTTGGCGAAAACTCCCCAGCAACGTTTTGAGATTGTTAAACAACATAAAGCGTGTGTCAACTGTTTGGCCTCAAAGCATAATTTACCCCAGCAATGCAAATCAGAAAAAAGATGTTTACATTGTGGCCAATTTCATCACAGTCTCTTACATTTTTTTCCTATTAATTCTACACCTAGTTCTGCGAGTAGCCCCTCTACTTCTGCAGTGCAACCCCCGAGGAGCCCCGTGGCTACCGAATTTAATAGAACCACTAACACCATTGTTACTGGTATGTCTTTAAATGATCGCGAAGTACTTCTCTGTACCGCTTTAATACAAATACAGGATGTTTTTCAAAATTGGCACACAGTGCGCGCCATCTGTGACTCTGGTGCTCAATCTTCATTTATATCTAAGTCATGTGCTGATAGTTTGGGCCTTCCTAAATTTAATATCGCCATGACTCTACAAAGCTTAGATCGAATGACAACTTCGGCAAAATCTGGAATTAATTGCAATATATCCTCTTTGCGTGATAATAATTTTGTTTTTAATTTTGATGCGATAATACTCGATAAAATTTGTAGTGATTTACCTCATTCCTCATTTTCGATTAAAAGTTTTCCTTTTCTCGCCAACTTAGCACTAGCTGACCCAGGCTTTAATAAAAGCGATAAAATTGATTTATTGTTGGGCGGCGATGTGTACCCTTACATTTTGCTAGATGGTCGTTTGTCTACGGGACCCAACAACCCCGTCTGCATTAATACTATTTTTGGTTGGGGAATAATGGGCAATCTTTCACTTTCACCTTCAACTACAAATCAAATTAAAACATTTTTTACTACGTCAATGAACGATTCTTTTGTCAATTTAGATAAAAATCTACAACGATTTTGGCAAATAGATAACATACCTAATGTCAAGGCCATTGACCCCGAAGATGAGTTTTGCGAAAATTATTTTTTGAAAACTACCTCAAAAAATGAGGAGGGGAGATATATTGTATCTTTACCATTTAAAGTTACTGCTCCAGATTTTGGCGACACTCGATCCATTGCCGTACGTCGTTTTTTCTCCCTTGAGAAGAAATTGCTACAAAACCCTGATTTTTATGCTGCCTACAGCTCTGTTTTACAAGATTATTTAGATAATAATCATATGCAACCGGTTTCTGCACCTTTGCCGACCGAAATTTCAAATCATTTTTATATTGCACACCATGCGGTGTTTAAAAAAGATTCTACTAGCACCCCCCTGAGGGTGGTTTTTGATGCGAGCATGCACGCCCCTGGCAAAATCTCGCTCAACAACGCTGTTTATACTGGGCCCCCTTTACAAAGGGACTTACAAAAAATTTTATTACTTTATCGTTTGCATAAATTTTGCTTTTGTTGCGACATCCGTCAAATGTACAGGATGATTTTAGTTGACCCTAGTCAAACTAATTTTCAAAGAATAGTTTGGAGGTTTGATCCTAACCAGCCTATTCAAGACTTCGAAATAAATAGAGTTTTATTCGGGGTCTCTTGTAGCCCCTTTTTGGCTATCAGAACTTTGCTGCAACTTGCTAGAGAGCATGAGGACCTTCCTCTTGCCTCAAAAATCATTGAGGAGGCAGTTTTTGTCGATGATGTGATTTCGGGAAGTGATGACTTTTTTAAGGCCACTGTGATGAAAAATCAATTAATCGAGCTACTTAGCCGAGGTGGATTCGAATTGCGTAAATGGGCGAGCAATTGTCCCGAGTTACTATCCGATCTTCCTGAGTCACACATTTCGATGAAGGCTCTTTCTCTCGATTTAGATGCTGAAAATTCAACTTTGAAAATTCTCGGTTTAAATTGGAACCCTCATACTGATGAATTTTTTTATACTTTCGACTGTTCTCTCCAAACATGCACTAAAAGAACAATTTTAAGTAATTTGGCCCGCATTTACGACCCTCTGTCTTTTTTGGCGCCAATAGTTTTAATTTTAAAATTAATTGTTCAATACTGCTGGGCAGAAGACTTAAACTGGGACGACCCTGTCAGTCCGGAAATTGTTTTTAAATGGGAAAAATTTAAAAATGAATTAAAGTTTTTGCATTCTGTTAAAATTCCTCGTCAAATAATTTTGCCTAATGCTAGTCAAATCCAGCTAGTAGGATTTTGCGATAGTTCAGAACGGGCCTATTGTGCTGTCGCTTATATTCGAATTTTTTATTCTGATGGAAACATTAAAGTTTTTTTTGTTTGTAGTAAATCTAGAGTCGCACCGTTGCGTCGTAAACTAACTTTACCAAGACTAGAGCTTTTAGGAGCTGTTTTGTTGGCTAAATTAATGGATTTTTTACTAGAAACGTTCTCGGAAAAAATTAAATTTGATAAAATTCTTGCTTTTACTGATAGCACAGTGACCTTATCTTGGATTCAGGGATCTCCTCACAAATTTAAAACATTTGTTTCGAATAGAACTGCCTATATACAAGGAAGAATTAGCCCTGAGTTTTGGCATTATGTTCCTACTGAACAAAATCCTGCTGACTGCGGTACTAGGGAAATGTATCCCTCTGATTTACAAAGATTTTATTTTTGGTTAGAAGGGCCTTCTTTTCTAAACCAACCTACAAATACTTGGGATTTTATGACAGTTACTTACGATGGGAATGCAGTTTTGGAAGAACAGCGAAAAAATATTTTTAACGTTTTTACTTGCGAACAAACAGTTGAATATTATGTAAACAACTTGTTTGAAAAATACAGTTCTCTTTTTAAAATTAAGAGAATAGTTGCTTACTTTTTGCGAGGGTTACAAAAGTTTAAAAATCCCTCATACAATTTTGCTACTGATTACCTTACAAATCAGGATTACTACAAAAGCTTACTTTTTATTTCGAAATGCGTACAATCTTTTTCTTTCCAAAAAGAAATTGAATTACTAAAAGATAAGAAACAGCTTCCAAAAGCTTTTCAAAAATTATGTCCATTTTTGCATAATGAAAGCTACGATTTGCTTCGTGTTGGAGGCCGTTTATGCCATTCAAATTTATCATACGATAAAAAATTTCCAATTCTTTTGCCTTCTAGTGCAAAATTCACTGAATTACTGATTTTAGATTTGCATCGCAGCAATCTTCATTGTGGTATACAGACCACAACTTTTTTACTAATGCAAAACTTCTGGGTATTGTCTGCTAAAAAGGTAGTGAGAAAAGTTTTAAGTTCTTGCCATACTTGCTGGAAAACTAAACCTAACTCCCTTCAACCCCCTATGGGTAACCTACCGAAATTTAGAGTTTCCGAAGCAAAGGTGTTCGAAAATGTAGGTATAGATTTTTGTGGTCCGTTCACGATTACTCTTGGTCGGACCAGAGGTGCAAAAACCATGAAAGCATATGTCTGTTTATTTATCTGTTGCGCTGTTAAAGCCGTGCATTTAGAGTTAGTTTCTGATATGACATCAGAAGCCTTTCTGGCTGCTCTGCGCCGCTTCATAGCTAGAAGAGGACTATGCTCAAAGATCTCTTCAGACTGCGGGACCAACTTCGTGGCCTCTGAAAAATACTTGCGACAAATTTTTTCTGATTGCGTGAAGGGGGAAGGTATAGTTTGGTCTTTTAACCCACCTGCTGCTCCCCACATGGGAGGCATTTGGGAATCAAACATTAAATCTTTAAAGACTCATCTTCACAGGGTAGTTGGAAATCAAATACTCACCTATGAGGAATTAAATACGGTTTTAACCCAAGTTGAAGCCATAATGAACTCACGTCCTTTATGTGCCTTAAGCACCGATCCTACTGATCTGGCGGTCTTGACTCCTAATAATTTTTTAAATTTGAGGCCTCCAGGTACAATACCCGATCCAAACTACTGCGATATTGCGTTAAACAGGCTGTCCAGGTGGCAACTGTTGCAAAGAATGCACCGCGATTTTTGGATTCGCTGGCATCGCGAATATTTGCACACTTTGCAACAGCGAGCCAAATGGCACCAACCTCTTGCTTCCATTGATATTGGTACTATGGTACTGATCAAAGATGAAAATTCCACTCCATTGGATTGGCCCCTAGGCCGCATTGAAGACCTTATTAAAGGTTCTGATAATGTTCCACGGGTTGCTATTGTAAAGACTACTAAAGGTACCTACAAACGGCCTTTGGTAAAACTATGCGCCCTGCCTACAAATTAAACTCTCTGAAATGCCCCTGGGCATTCTCAGGGGGGTGGGAAATGGTTCGTCCCGCCTTCCTTTTTGTAAATATGTTCTTTTTACTATAATTTACCAAATTGGTTCGAATTAGGCTATTTGGTGACTCACTAGAGCATTTTCTATTTTTTGTTTATTTAGTATTAATTAACTAATTAAGTACTTAAAATTACTGGGTTATTTGCATTTGAAACTCCCGCGGTTTTAAAGGCAAATATTACAATTTGCTATAATTAATTTACTTTACATAAAATGCATTTTGAATTACTAAGGTTCCTAGTTCCTTTAATATGGACCTTCGTAATCTCATTCCCTCCTACTTATTCCCTTTTCTCCTACGCCTATGGATTAACGACGCCACTGGGCGCCATGTGGGAGAATGAACGCAGCAGCGAATACCTGCTGCAGCATCACAGAGAACCGTTTCGTCTTCCAACCAGTATACACGCGTGTTAGCGACTCTCCTACCACATGAATGTGGGTGCAAAGAATACGGTTAAACAGCGTGTCCTCCCATGAGTTCCGCTTCCTGTATAAAAATGGTAAGTGAAAATGCATTATTTTTACCTTACATACATTTGTTTATTGCTACACTAACCTAGAAGGTAAACTAGACCATTTCAGAATCCCTTGTACCAGCTTAGCCTATGACCTTATTCCCTTAAAATTACAGTCCACGCCTGACACCGTTAAATTCCAGACAAATCTCCTTTCTGGACCACCAGGGAGCCCCAGTGAGTATAACTAAATTGTTTCTATTAATTTTTCTTACGTTGTCTATAATAATAATAATATACGAAATAGTTCGTAAATGACGATGAAATTTTTGGCAAAGAAGCCTGCCACCATAAAGGAATTCAGCATTGGCAAGTTGGAGCTATCGGCTTTGGAGAATCGGTTTTCCATTGAAAATGTTTTTATAAGCAAAACACAAAAAAAAATCTATTTTTGGACGATAATTCGCCCTTTAAACCAAAGCAAACATTACCATCCATAAGAAAATAACACAGAAAATAGGTTCGTTCAAGGCGTTTACTGTTTTGTGACGTCACACGCAGCTGATTGGTAGACCGCCTGATTTGAATCACGTGGCTAATTGTTTTAATTCAATGAATTTATTTAATTAAAAGAACTATGAATTTGAGAAAAAAGTAAACAAAAAAGTTTGTTTTTAGCATTCCCAAGACCTAAAGAGATATCTAAAAATAAATGTATATATTTATTTTTTACTACTGTCAAACGCCCTATTGTTGCGTAGCATTTTATATTTTGTTTAAATTGGCAATGGACACAACTTTTTTAAATTTGGAGTAGAATTAAAGGTAGTAGTAGCAGAGTTAACTTGAACTATAGGACGTTGTTCTAAAGATACTTCGCTAGTTACACAAAACTGAGGTGTTTCATCAGGTGACTGAATTGGGATCGGTTAAACTTCTTCGAAATCCTAAGTCACCCAAGTAACATTTCATGTTTTTTAGGGTTGCTGGAAGTTTGCGGCTACCAAATTACAAAATCTAAAGTTTTATAGCAAGGTGGCGAGACCGTTCTTGGAACCCTTATGCCACTCTTATAACGCTTAAATGAACAATCATATATGGGTGGTGGCAACCTATTTATAACACTTTAATAAAACCTAAAAGATTTGCGTTGTCATGGCGGCAACCCTTATAAAACCAAATAAAGTATTCTGGTAATATGGTTTTATTGTACTACTGACTCCCTACCAGAAATTTTCCGAATTAAAAGATTTTTTAAGAGTTCTGGGGTAACCAAGTCATGGTTAGGTATATACAATAAAACATGAAGTAACAATTCTAAACAAATACGTACAATAGTTATGGAGACACATGTGCCTTATTACAATCAAATAGTCTTCGAAATCGTGTATACCGTAAAAATACCTGCGGCCCCAACTTTACTGTGAAACGTATAGGTTCTGGGCTCACAAAACTCGCGCGCACTGGCAATTAACAAAATTTAGTCATAATTTTCACACTTTAAAAAACAAGTGACTCCTAAATTACATATGACTATTTTTCCTGAAACATCTCTTGCATGCTTGACGATTGTTTACGTCGCCATTTTAACGTTAGATTTTTTTAGAGTATAACAGGGGCCTAGTATGACAGTGGTACTGTCACCTCAAGTGGCCAAGGCTTAAATGTTGTAAGCTACCAACTTAGGCTACAACTTATATAAATTATAAAAAGATTAAATGTTTCTATATGTTATTAAATTTACACGATCTCGAAAGGGAATTTGACGGTTCTTGGAGGAAAAGTATGCTATAAACGTTTTTCTCAAATGTATAACTAATGTAGGATAATCATACATACCTTTTCAATTTTCTTCTTGCAGCTTCACACTTTCACTTCTAATATTTATTATTTAAATATCAATTTTTTTGTACTATTGAACTTTTGTATTCAAATATTTACACTTCTTAAACTTTTAGGCTTTATAAACCTTTTGTATGTTTGTTGTAAATATATATATTTATCAACATTTTAAACGTTGATTGAATGAGCGAAACTATTCAATCAACTGTTTAATTTACTTAATATTACTGTTTAGGTTTGGGATATGTTATTGATTAAAAATGCCGATTTTGAGGCAACGAATGGTTTGTATTTTGTTGTTAAACTAAACCATAAAACAGATAAAAACATTATTTCAAAACACTGGAAACAGTAATAAATAAAAGCTTTAAAATTAATAAACTCTAAAAGAAAATACTAAAATAATTATGAATATTAAAGTTAACAGTTTTATACAATGTTAAAATAATTGATAAATTTCCCCAGTTGTAATAAAACCCCCCTTAAAAAGTGTGAATGAAAGCGTAACGTACCAAGCGAAGCGTAACTTAAAAGTGAGCTCCCTGACGACTTTCGAAAGTTTCCCGTCTTAGTTAAAGCGACCCTGCGCTTGAAGGGACAAATATCTTGGCGTTGATTGGCTAGAATTCTACTCCCTTTCGCCTTGGCGAGAAAGAGATAGACTGTACTTTAAACGCTCCACTAAGAGACAAAATAGCAATGCAAGCCAGACTTAAAAACCCGTTAGCAAGTAAAATTACACAGTGTGTTTTTTTATTGAAAATAGTTTAAAATTTGTTTCCAGTTACAAAATAAGAATTATTTTGATGTTAGTGGTTCAAAGGACATATTAGCCGAATACAACTTTTATTAAAATACAGCGAACCTGAAAATATGCCTAAAAACAAGTCGCCGAAGTTGCCATAAATTTTACTTAATCTTAACCTAGTCTTGCATATAATTAATGCTTGTTGATGTCAAAACAATATTTAATTAAAAATCTTCAAAAACTTATAAATGGCAAAATACCATTTTATTCAAATCCCGTTTTGTTACATTACTCCCCCCTGATTAAGTATAAACAATTTTTTTTTAACGTAAGTCAAAATAAAATGGTTTATAACAACAAGCATTAAGTAGGGCAGACAACACAAATTTAAACTAAAACTACAACGCTCTTCGTTTCCATTTTTCTTCTCTGGATATCTGATGGTCAACAAACATTCTGGCTGGAAAAAACTTGAAGTTCCATTCTGGAACAAAACAGCAACACTGGATCAGGTACAACATCTTAGATCAGCTAGTCAGCAACAACCATGGTGAATGATCAGTAGATTCCAAACAGTACTGAAAGAATCAGAATATCAGTGCAGCTTAATAACAACGATAACTTAAACTAAATGAGGGCAAAATAAAATTGACATGTAAACCGAAAAATATATAGAAATATATAATTTTAACACACATTGTTCGAAAACTACTACATTAAGGTATATATTATATACAGGCTTATGCAGAAATTTGTGGAGAAAAAAAAATTGATTTAAGTTAACGTAAATAAATTAAGGGAGTCTCCAAACCAAACCGTTTCCTCCATAGTGTTAAACAAACACTAGGTACGCAGCAAGAGCTGAGTTTCCACATTGGCCATCTTTGAAACTAAGGGTGAACAGCAGACTCTGTATTGAATTTGGAAAGAAACATCCAATTGCAGGTTTGCACAGCGACGGTAAGAAGACGTCGATTGTACTGATGATGGCTGCTTGGTAGATCTAATGACTTTAATGGTGGAGTGGCTGCTTGGTTGATTCAACTCTTTGTGGAAGAAATTTGTTGGTTGGTTGACAGCACTTTGCAATAGCTGACCTAAAACAAAATAATTTTAATACAAGAAAAAACAATGTTTTCAGTAACAATAAACCAACCTTATGTAAAACAAAATTAATTGTTTAAAAAAATATATTATTTAAATAAAAAATTTGTTTTTTGATTTTATGATTATATCTCATAAATAAGTTTTAGGTGAACTAAAACTAGTTAGACGGTAAAGAACCTACAAAAGCTTGTCTAACCCAAAAAACGTGTTTGCATAAAAAACAAATTTTAAAACAAAGATACAAGTAAGAAATTACAAACAGTAACTGAAATATTAAAATTAATTACTTTAAGACTTTAAAATATATTTATACCGAATAAAAAAAAAATAGGTTTATTTGACAATAATTTAAAAAAAATTCAAATATCTTAAGACAAAATTAATTTACAATAACAAAAAAAAAAAACGTTTAGTTGACAATATTTGAAAAAATTTAAGTTGGTTTATTGCTTTCAGTGTAATTTAAAAAAAACAACCCTACCAGGTTAACACAATAAACTTTAAAACACACATGGAATACTCTATCGAAGCAAAAACAAATCATATAAAAATAACTCATTAAGTTAGCAAAAACAAACACAAAATGATACAAAAACTGAAATACAAGTTTTTATCATAGTTAAGATTTTAATGATTCAAAAATTTTTAAATTTTATAAAGAAAATCAAATAGAACAGATTTAATACAATAATCTCAAATGAAACAAATCCACATAGATTTTTTTTAAATAGAACAAATCCAAATATAATATTTTTTACTAGAACAAATCAAAATATATTGATTCAATATAGGGCAAATCAAAGTATAATATTTCAATAGAGAAGAAATTAATTAAAAGAAATTAAAGAACAAATATAAATAGAACAAATCCAGCCACATTTTCAAAATTACTTAGAATAAAGCTCCTCCTAGAATTTTTACAGTTTTTCCGAAATTTCCTTCTAAATTTTTTCCCTGAAACATTACCTGTTTCAATTTAAACTTTCTTTTCCATAGATCTTGCTAAATAATTTTTCTTTAAACGTGAAAAATATTTTTCCTTTCAGATTGATTTTCGGTGTGACTTTAGTATGTTTGACAATGATAAGTTGGGTTTTTCATTTTCTAATTAATTTCAATTTCATTTTATTTTACTTTCCAATAAATTGTAAGCTGGTTTTACACAATTTTCAAAAACTAAGAACAGCAGCAAAACAAAGCAGGTTAATATTGATGTCATTGTTTGAAAATTAGACATCTTTGCTTCAAAATACGTGACTTAATGTAAGCAAATGTTTTTAAACTTGACCAATTTAGGTTTTTATCGAATTTCATGCGCACATAGGTGGCGATAGATGATTTTAAAGTGTATGAATCAAAACAAACAAAATAAAATAATCTTAGTTGACAATAAAATTTTAAATAAAATTATGTCTTATTATATTCCAATTGAAGCGAATGACAAAAAAAAATAAACAAAAATGACAGTTAATGGTTGATTCAATCGACTCTTTTTGGTGTTATGAAAAGAAAAACTCTCTTGGGTGATGAAGTCATTTCTTATTTTTCCAAAACTACTAAATAAGAACAATTTAGAGTCCAAGCAGGCAAGGGCTTGCTTCGAAAATATAAAAAATATTTGTAAAAAAATACTTTAAAATATTTTAGTTATAATTTTACTTTTTTTTCAATTTAATAGGTTGACAAAAAAAACAAAAGGTATCTTACACGATAAGGTTCTTTAGATACTGCAAGACCTAAAATGAGCAAATATTTTTAAAAATAATAATAAAAATAATAATAAATGAAATAATGCTTGCTAATATACGAAAAATAAACACTGATCTTAGAAAAACTAACTTTTATGCTAAGTTTTTCCTTAAACGATCAACTAGTGATTTAATGATTTGATTATTTACGCAAAAAGTTAAACATAAATTACTTTTTGTTTATCATTAATAGTGGAAATTATGTATAGGCTTTAGTTAATAGCAACAAAATCTATTTAATAATGATAATAGAAATAAAAATAATACAAAAATAATAATTTAGGTGTTCTTGATTAGTGCTATGCCTGTGCACTAGCATATCATTTTAATAATGACAGAGTGTTAAAATATTTTATCGATAAACTAGGACAGCAAACAGAAAGGAACAAACTAACAAAAAAAAAACAAAACATTTTTAGAAAAAGACACATTTTGTGATTTGTCATAGTTATATAGTCATAAAAAAGTTCTACAAAAACAATTGTACTCATAGAGTAAAAGAGTGAAGTATTTTTTTAAAAAGTTGTTTAAGATAGTGGAGACTTAAAAAAAACTATCAAAATTTATCCTCAAAATGGAATTTACTTGGCTTAAATGGTACAGACTGTACTTAAAGTTCGTATAGTCGAATATTTTCCAAATAGGAGAAAACATAAAAAATAAAATATTGTTTTATTGATAAACAATACAAAAATTCATAAATAGTTTTAAAGAATCAAATGTTATTAATTTAGATAATATTGATTTTATCAAGTTATAATATAATGAGAAGAAAAAAAATACAAAAATGTATCTTAGCAATGTTAAGATTGCTATGATAATATCCAATTGGACTCAAGTATGACTTCAAAATGGAAAAAAATATATACGTACACAAATTGAAAAATTTTAACCGCTGATGACGTAGTTTTTATTCGGTTTATGGGATCTTAGAAAAGTCAGAGTCTAAGCACTGATTAAAAGCAAATGATCCCTATTTAAAAAAACAAAGCTTTTTGAAATAATGGACTCTCAAATATACTATATATAATCGATTTTACGGTAATACTTTAACCAATAGGTGTTGATTTACTATAACACACATATCCATCACAAAAGAACAAAACCAAAAGGCATGTGTGGATTTTAACAAAAAATAAAATGATATTTTGTTTTTTTTTAAATATTACAAAAATAAAAAAAAACAATTAAAAGTTTACAAAATATCTAAAATGTTCTGGTCACTAGAAAAAAAATTACTTTACCAAAATAATAAAAAGTTAAGTATTGGACTTTTTCCGTGTAACACAAAAACGAGATTAAAATTACATATCTGATAAATGATTGATGCAGGTATTATCTGAAAAGATACAATTTAATTTTACTAAAGCAAAGTACAAAAGAGATTAAAGAATTGGTTTTCACGTATAATAATAGGTTACAAAAGCTCTGTATACATCAAGATAGAACTGTGGAATAACGCGATAGAGACACTGTCTCTAAGTCCAGCGATTGTTTTGCCAACTACCAATCTCCACAGCTAATTAGCTATTTTTTTATAATATTTGTGCTTATGTACTTAGTTTTATGGCAATTAGTTTGACGGGTAACATTTTACAGAATTAAAAAAAACAGTTGTTTGCTGTACACTAGAAATTTTTTTATACAAAGATTTTATTTACTTGATTTTAAATATACTCTTCCATTAAGATGTTTTTGATTAAAAACTTTCTAGTTCAAATGAGACTTTTTTGTTAGTCTATAGGTGTTATTACTGCTAAAGCCAAAGACAGTGGTTTTATTTATAAAATTTCAAGACAAAAGAAAATATATAAATTTCATAATGTAAATATTACCAAATGACATAAAGATTTACTTAAACAGCTTATCAACCCTATAAAGTAAAAAGAGTAAAAAGTTGATCATAAAGTTTTATAATAAAAGAAAATACTTCTTTATTCTGCTGTTCTTGTTTGTTTTTCCAATCTCTGATTATTTCTTGATGTTAATATCTTTTTTAAAATATCACTGATAAAAATATAACGGTTTTCATTTGATATGGCATGACTCAAGAGTCGTCTACTCTTATGGTTTATCTCCTAGGTTTTTCCTTAATTACCTATTCCTATATCATTAAACACTAAATTTCCAAAAATTCAAACTTTTAGTTACAGTCTCAAATATTATCTAATTAACCTATTTTATAACCAAGTCAGAAAAATTGTCCAAATGTCTACCATAAAACCTGCTTTAAAATAATATCCCTTCATCACTTCAACACAGGTTCCAAAAACGTATAGTGACTCTTGTATACCAAATCTAAATCATGTTTCGTCATAATAAAAAAAATAGGTACGTACCATTTTAAATTGAAAATTGTATTGTAAAATATAAAATTTATTCACAACAACGCTTTTGTCCCCCTAATTAGAAAACCTAAGACACTGATGATTCAACACTAACAGGAAGTGGCCTTCTTCACTGAAGTTAGAAAAACACAGGTGTATAACGAAGAAAGAAACAAGTCTACTTCTTCTTGTTAAATAAATTTTCCGGTCTATTGTGTATCCAGTATAACTCAAAAATGAGTTCCCGACATGACGAAATAGAAAATTACCTAGCTCTCCTACTGGTATCTACTAGGTGTGACGTCACTGTCTTCATTAACCTACCCTGATATAACTTTTATTCGTTTCATAGGTAAAGTTTTACCTCTGCCTTGAATAGTTTTCCCCAAATTTAAATTCCCATTTTTACAAAATTATTTGACTTGAAAGAAACCCAAAAATCCAACCCATATATTTTTCCGCTGTTTTAGACCAGTTCACCTGTAGACCATGTAAGCTATAACATGACGATTATTAATTCAGTAGTTTTCTTGATAAAGATTGGTTAAAACATTTAACTGACTATACCGTAACCCTATGTTCAAAAATTGAGTTACGATATTAGGAGATACGGCAACAAACAAAACAAATATAGACCAATAGAAAATGTTAATTAAAGGTATGCCATTGAAACACCCTCTCGAGTGGAGAAGAAAAATTTTCCCAATTTACTCCTCAGCCTTCTTCTCAATGACTGGGGAGTTTAAAATCCAGCTAAAAACACTCATTCCATAAAAAAAACATTTTATAAAATAATCTATAATATAATGATACAAAAAGCCAAAAAATTAATTCGCCCTCGTCTTACAAAAAAAAACAACAAAAGAAAAAGAAAACGCGACGATTCCACTTGGCGAATTATTATTGGTCTATTGTTTTATAACATTCCTTATACAACAAAAGTTGCATACATCAAACACAGATCCATTTTGCCATACCATATAGCCATATCAAAGTTACGTTAAAAGAAAATTCTAGGACGCTTTAATTCAAAAATACTCTCACATATTTACTCAACAGATAGTAATAGACTTTTGTCATTTATAAAAATATCTCAAAAATTTTAGAACAAATAGTTCTTAAAAACTTTCAACTTGATCAATACAAACAATACAATCCTGAAATAAAAACAAATATTAATTGAGTAAAATTTTTGGGGGAAAACTCCAGAGAATCGTAGACCTCTACAGTTGTCGGATGTCATGGACTTCACCTATAAAAGAAAACGAAGTTCTAACACTAATTTTATACATGGTTTAAACAAATATAAAACTTTTTTGTTAAAACATCATTTAATTAATTTTATTATGCTTTTGACATAGTGTTTAGACACTATTATTTTTCTTTTTATTAAAATCGGTCTCGTAGTTATTCAAAATTAAACAAAATTATAAAAAATTTAAATGAGTGCTCATAAATTACGAGGATTAGATGATAATTAAAACTTTTTAGGTAAATAAAAACAATAAAAGCTCTACGAATGCAAAATTTTAAGTTAAAATGCTAAGTCATTACTTAATTAATTTATGTTATATATGTCTATGTAATGATAGACAGGCTTGCTTTTGCAATGCAAGAGAAAAAATATCTTTAGTGTCAAAATTGCAAATATTGAAACAAAAAAAACTTAAAAACTCAAAACAAAGATGATTGTCCCTTTTGGCATCGACGATCTAATCTAAAAACTCAAGAGAGAGATTGTCCCTTTTTGACTTTCAGATTGATCTAGGATCTAGATTAATAATTTTTATAGGTTTTTCAATACGTGTGTGGCTTGAGCTATTACAAAAAAAAATTAAACTTTTTGGCAAAGAATGGGTAGAGGATGAAATGTTAACTACCTCTAATTCAGAAAAATTGATCGTTTATTTAAACAACTACACCTTCCATTCCATTCCAATGGAAGGTGTCGAAATGGATGCAATAAGAAGATCAATGAGAAATGAGATCATAAAAGAAAGAATGGGAATCGAGGGAAGCATAACTGATGAAATCAATAAAAGGCAACTGATATGGTATGCCCATGTACAACGGATGAACGACGAAAGATTACCAAAACAGGTCCTAGAATGGCAACCAATAGGGCGCAGAAAAAGAGGGCGTCCTAAATTGGAATGGCAACAGTCAATCCAAAGATCAATGAGTCAAAAAAAAACCTGACGGAAGATGACTGTCATGATCGAAGGAGGTGGAGAATAGGCGTCGGACAACGTAAAAAAACGTTCTAAACCGACATAGTAGTAGTAAACAACTACTGTATAGAGTAAGTCCAACTACAGCAAAATAGTAATAAAACATTAAAAAACAGTCTTTTGAAAAAAAGAAAGTAAGCTCTGATGATAATTGCATAAATATTATTTTTTTATTAAACAGGATAAGAAGATTACAAAAGTTAGCAAAGAAACGAATGTACTAATTCTTTTGGTTACCAATATATTTACGTACGCAAGTTATTATATTGCTACGACAACTACAGTATAGAATCTCTGTGTGTAAATAACTTAAAACTTTTGAGACTCAGTACTATTTACATAAGCTAAGAATATCCTGGATATATGTATCTATCCAACATTTTCTTGGAACACAAAGAAAAAACAAAAGAATACTGTAAATGAAAGTAATACTAACACAATTCGCACTCAAAACTAGTAATTCGATTAACTGTGCAGAGAAAATTATAGAACTTTATGCATATAATAGCTTAGCTAAGAAGGCATTGTGTTATTAGCACTTTTCAAAAAAAAAAACATACAGTACGAAGTACGGAGTAGGCCTGGCAAATAGACCTTTCTTTTGGGCTACTTTTTGTTAGCAGTTGATTGAGATTACTATGATAAAAAAAATGACATTAACAGATAAAACAAATCAAAATTATCGAACGAACTCAAAACTTGAGAAATAGTAATAAATAAAAGCTTTAAAATTAATAAACTCTAAAAGAAAAGACTAAAATAATTATGAATATTAAAGTTAACAGTTTTATACAGTGTTAAAATAATTGATAAATTTCCCCAGTTGAAATAAAACCCCCCTTAAGAAGTGTGAATGAAAGCGTAACGTACCAAGCGAAGCGTAACTAAAAAGTGAGCTCCCTGACGACGAAAGTTTCCCGTCTCATTTAAAGCGACCCTGCGCTTGAAGGGACAAATATCTTGGCGTTGATTGGCTAGAATTCTACTCCCTTTCGCCTTGGCGAGAAAGAGATAGACTGCGCTTTAAGCGCTCCACTAAGAGACAAAATAGCAATGCAAGCCAGACTTAAAAACCCGTTAGAAAGTAAAATTACACAATGTGTTTTTTTTTAAATTGAAAATAGTTTAAAATTTGTTTCCAGTTACAAAATAAGAAGTATTTTGATGTTAGTAGCTCAAAGGACATATTAGCCGAATACAACTTTTATTAAAATACAGCGAACCTGAAAATATGCCTAAAAACAAGTCGCCGGAGTTGCCATAAATTTTACTTAATCTTAACCTAGTCTTGCATATAATTAATGCTTATTGATGTCAAAACAATATTTAATTAAAAATCTTTAAAAACTTATCAATGGCAAAAATACCATTTATATTCAAATCCCGTTTTGTTACACGAGTAACACGGTTTTATAAAAAAAACTAGTTGACCACAACTCTCTTAAATAACCCTTAGAAGTCCCACCCCCTCTGCGAAGAAAACAAGAACAGCCTGACAAGCAGCGTTGCCAAATCCAGTTAACATTTTCTCAGACATTTTTAGTAGGCAGATTTTCCTTTATTTAAATTTTAATATATATTTTTCAGTAATGTAAAAATGGCATTACCAATAGAATCATTGTAAAAATTATTTTAACATAACGCAAAAAAATCAAGATTCCTAACCCTCGCCCCCCACCCCTTTAAATCGGATTTTCACGAAAAACATTTAAAGAACATTGAGTAACACGCAAGGGTAACCCCCCCCCCCTTAAGCGTGAAGGTATTTAAAAATGGCCCTCAAAATTATTTTTACAATAATTCCATTGTTGATGGCATTTTTACATTACTGCAAGGTATAAATTAAAATTTACCAAAATCTTTTAAGGAAAATCTGGCTCGGTAACGAAATAGCGCCTCTCAAAACAGCTCATGTTCAAAATTGCGCGTTGTTACGGGCTGGATTTGCTAGGATTTACTCTTTCCCAAATTAGCTTAGAGCGGTAAATTGTTGAGAAAAAAAAACACACACACACACACACTCCGTACAATTTTTGGTTGATACTAGTTTGAAAGCCCGTATTTCCCTATTCATTGGGTATATGTTATAGATACTAATAGTAGGTTATTTTGTCTTGTTGGTGAGATAGTAAATAACGTTGCCAAAAAGTTAGTTTATTGAACCACCAGAAATTGTAATACCTACTTGATTAGAGTCCGTAAAAGGAGAATTCTGCGGAGCGTAGAGCATGTGTTTGGAACATCTATCACAGGTAAATTTTAGAATACAGGAAGAATCTTGTTGCAAACTCACAAAATATATTTAATTTCTTTAAGAAAAACTTATTTCGCTATAAAAGTAAACAAACAAAATTCAAGTTGTTAAGTGAGGTTAGGTTCAAGTCGTTCGTTCGTTCGTTTCCAGAAGTATTGGCTTTGTCCTTCTTGGACAGTTAGCCAGTTACAAAGCCGTGAGCCTTAAGGTTGTCTGGTTATGTACCACTTGACACCCGGGTTTCTTGTCTTTTTCTCTGATTCTCTTCTGTCAGATTATTCTGCCTGAAATTGGATTATCTTTCTGTCTATGTAGCAGTCTCTTAGGTCTTTTTAAAATTTCTGTTTATCTTTGTAGAGACTGTAACAACTACATTCTTGATTCTTTGTAGAATTTTGTCTCTTCTGCTCGCCTTCTCTCCTCTTCGTTCATCTATATTCTTTCTTCCTGTTCTGATTCTTGCTTCTTTGGTTTCTTTGATGCTCCCAAGTTCTTTCTTCTTTACTTTGCCCCAATACTATGACGTTTTTTCCTTCTTATGGCACACTCACACACCTTTCATTCTACTCTATCATACAAAGACATAACAACATGTTAAAACAAACAATTAATCTAAATTATTTTTTTTCCTTCATTTTATTTTTCCTAAAATGCCATCATTTATTTTTTTTCAAAATAATTAATATATGTTAATATATATATATATATATATATATATATATATATATATATATATATATATATATATATATATATATATATATTTATCTATATATATATATATATATATCTATATACATATAGATATCCGCTGATCGTTGTGACATCCAGGCGTAAAAATTTTAGATATCTTGTGACATCCTTCGACGCCGTGACATCCAAATTCGGATGTCACAACGTTTTTCCATGTTTTTGGTACAGTCCTGATGGGGAGGGCCCGGGTGTACCTAAATTAAATGGATGTCATAGCATACCATGAGTCTGATGAAGAATACAGCAAAATTTTTAAAAAATTTTGACGCCAAAATTTCCGTGTATATTGGCGCGAGTATATTCAAGAATCGATCCAATTGATATTCATCACTCTGTGACATCCAATGTATATTTTCATCTTAATTGCACGCACTTGTAACATCCGTCAAAGCGACAACCTTGCATTATGCCTATTTTATTAATTAAATTTGGTTTATTTTTTATTTTGGGGCGGCTGTTGCTATGCCAGCGATTTAGTTGACTTGCATCTTTGTAAAAATATTTAAAAATGTTAGCCTAATAAATAATGTTATTGGGAACATAAATATAAAATATAAATAAATATTTCTTCATGTACCTCAGAGCAAAAGTGAATTAACTAACAGACTTGGATAGGGACTTGATACTATTTGTGAATTGCTATCTCCGTCCTCCTTTTTACCACGTAGTTAAGGTCAGATGAGTAAAAAGAGCGCTAAATTTTAATCTAGCTACGTCAAAACGTACTGATTTATAATAGTATACTTTTACCTCTATTCAGTGATTTTTTTACAAAAACAAATCTGCTGAATTAAATTAGAATTCTTATAAATCAGTCAATACATATATATACCGGGTGGGCCAAAAAAAACCGCACAATTTTCTTTCATTATAACTTTTGAACTATACCATCGATTTTAATGGGACAAACTGCGCTTGGCAGAGAATTAATCAAAGTTTTGACTAATTATAATTATTTGTCAGCGATCTCAAAATCCAAGATGGCGGACAATATGAAAATGTACCCTTTAAAGATGCTGGTTTATTCTTATGTTGCACGTTTGAATTATTTTTTTAAATTAGTAGAAAAGCTGCGTTCTTGCCACGCACAAGGTATGAATCAGCAAAATCGGTTTGATGATTCTAAAAAAAATATTTTTGTTTCAACCATTGTTTTGAAAATTATACGATTGCCTTGCATTTATTTCCTTAAAAATTTATTACTACTGAACCTTTGACTTTGATAAAATAAAAAACATCCTGGTGAAAATTGATTGTTTTTTAAAGATCATGATCAAAATTTATCGCCGTCTTAAAATTTAAGATGGCGGACAGAATCATACTTGATTCTTAAAAATGGTGGGTTTATTCTTATTTTCTGGAAATATTTTAGTTTTTTTTTTAATTTATAGAAAAGCACAACTTTTCCCGCGCACAACAAGGTACAAATTAGCAAAATTGGTGCATTGGTTCTCAAAAAACCTATTTCTGTTTTCGTCATTGTGTTACAGATTATACGATTGCATTGCCAACCCTGTCTGCATTCATCTCCTTATAAATCATTATTACCAAACCGATTTTAGTGAAATAAGAAAATTGATGGTGAGAATTGAGTGTTTTTTCAATGTTATAATCGAAATTTGCCGATATCCTAAAAGTTAAGATGTTGGACAGAACCATACTTGATCCTTCAAAGAGGCACTTTTATTCTTATTTTTCGAAAATGTTTTAGTTTTTTTTATTAATTTATTGGAAAGTACTACTTTTCTCCCACTTAATAAAGTACAATTTAATAAAATCGGCAAAGTGGTTCTCACAAAATCTGATTTTGTATAATTGTTTTACAAGTTATGCGATTGCATTGGCAATTTCTGTCCGACATCTTACATTCTAAGATGGCGGCAAATTTCGATTATAATCTTTAAAGAGCAATCAATTCTTACAACGATTTTTTATGTTCCACTAAAATTGGTAGAATTTATAAGAAAATTAATGCAGACAGGATTGGCAATACAATCGTATAATCTCTAAAACAATGGTTGAAACAAAAATAGATATTTTGAGAACCACCACACTGATTTTAATAATTTTTACCTCGTTGTGTGGGGAAAAAGTAGTGCTTTTTCATAGATTAAAAAAAATCTAAAACATTTTCGGAAAATAAGAATAAACACGCCATTTTAAAGAATCAAGAATAATTCTATCCGCCATCTTAAAATTTAAGATGGCGATAACTTTGATCATGATCTTAAAAAAACAATCAATTATCACCAGGATGTTGTTTATTTCCACTAACATCGGTTCAGTAGTAATGAATTTATAAGTAAATAAATGCAGACCATGATTGCCAAGCAATCGTATAATATGCAAAACAATGGTTGAACAAAAATATTTTTTTATAAAACCACTGAACCAATTTTGCTGAATCGTACCTTGTCGTGCCTGGCAAGAACGCAGCTTTCTTACTAATTTAAAAAAATAATTAGAACATATTCGCAACACAAGAATAAACGAGCATCTTTGAAAGGTACATTTTAATTTCGTCCGTCATCTTGGATTTTGAGATGGCAGACAAAAAATGATAAATTAGTCAAAACTCTGATTAATTCTTTGGCAAATGCAGTTTGTCCCATTAATATCGATTGTATGTTTCAAAAGTTATTAAAAAAAAAATGTCCAAGTTTTTTTGGCCCACCCTGTAAAGAAAACGAGTTCAGAAACTGCTTAATCGATTTTATAGAACCCCCTCCTTTAATTGCGCCTCTAATATATTTATTTATTTATTTCCAAGGAGTAGCACATATAAGAAAAATTCAGAAGAATAATTTAGGTACCTAAAAAAAAGTAACATATGGGTTAGCCGATTTGGAAAAAAAATATAGATATAAAAGAAAAGAAAATGGGAATAAATTGCTATAAATTTATTTTATATTATTTGCATAATAATTAAGGGCCTTAATTCTGCCAAAGTGGCGCCCGCGTCAGTAAATAAAACATATCTAGCTAGGTATAGAGCTACATAATTTATCAAAAATTCGCTGAACATAGGTAAGTACCTAGTCCAGATTATCTAGATTTTTTTTTTTTAAATCTAGGTACTGTAATCATAGATTTTACTGGAATATCGGCCATTTTTTGTGTACCGAGCAAAGCCAATTAGTAATCAGTTTCTATGTGACTATGCTTGGGGGTGCTTCGCACCTCCCTGTTTACGTCTTGGAGGTGCCCTAGCTAAGGACACTCATCGTAAAGGCAAGCTTTATAGGAAGCGAAGCTAACGTCAAGCTTTCTATTTTTTGGTTATTATTTTTGACATGTTTTCCTCGGTTTCGCATTGGCGGTTCTGTTTTATTTTGAAGATGTTGTTTTACACAGTATGAAGGTACCTAAACTATATATATTTATGTAATTAAAAAGTTATGCTGCAAACTATCTTGAAACTGTATCATTATTAAATAGATCTTTAGACTGTGTTAAAACCACATTTTTAAAATAACAACGAGCCGCCAATGAGAAACCGAGGAAAACATGTCAAAAATTATAACCAAAAAATATAAAATCAGAGTTAGGCTTCGCTACCTGTTAAGCTTGCTTGACGATGAGTGACCTTAGCCCTAGCCCCTTACTACCCCCGTAGTGGGTGCCCCTGTAGGTATTCTATTTTTGCAAACGGCCGGTCCGCAATCAGCCAGCCCTGGGCTGAGTTGAGTATGTATACTTCGATTTAAATTCGTCTCTCTGTGACATCCACACTTACATAATTGTTTTCGTTTTATTTGGGACCCCGCGTAGAAATCGAGCAACAGCTGTTCCGGCAAAGTGTTTTATTGTTTTTTATCAAAGTTTATTGAATTTAAAGGTAAGTAGATCTGAGGACACGGCAGTGCCTCGCCAAGTTCGCGCGTCGTAACCATCTTTTCTTAAAACATTTCAGCCGATATTTGACCTACCTAAAACTCTACTTCGGAATGAGCTACAAATCTCAAACTGTGCAGTGTTGTAGACCTCCATGGAGTTAATAACTCCTCCAAGTTTCATGGAATTCCATAAAGTAGTAAAGTAGTTACGAAATTTCAAAAAACGTCGAAATTGCCACTCACTGACTCACTCACTCACTCACTCATGTATAGATCATCAATATTCTACTGTACTTCCAGACATGCTCCAAAGCTGAAATTTGGCAGACTGATAGAAATTATGACCAAACCCCTGGAAAAAATCATAAAACCCCAAAATTTTAATTTACTCCCCTCCCCTATAGGTACATTTAAATTTATGTAAAAGTAGCTTCGCCCACTTCCAGAAATGCTAGAGAGTTGAGCTTTGGTAGACTGATAGGACCTATGATAAGACTATAGGAGAAAATCAAAAAACCCCAAAATTTTAATTTACTCCCCTCCCCTATACATTTAAAGTTATGTAAAAGTAGCATAGCCCACTTCCAGAAATGCTAGAGAGTTGAGCTTTGGCAGACTGATAGGAACTATGATAAAACTATAGGAAAAAACACCCCTATAAATGTAAAATTATGTAAAAGTAACACTGCCCACTTCCAGAAGTACCCCCAAGGGTGCGCCTGGAAAATTATTGTATTGTCACCGGTTCTTGATAAGTGTAGAAAGTTTACATTAAATCTGTTCGTTTAAAGTAGGTCAAAATCTAGTCCAAAGGAGTCGGTTACAAACATACATACCTACCTACAAACATATTAATGAAGCTAATAAAATAGTGCCAAATATAAGAAATTACAAAATACGAAAAATTTTATTTAAAACTTGTTATTTCCCCACAATTTTTATTCTGGTAACGGAGTTTTCAGAAATTAATTAAATCTGATTTGAAAACACCCAGAACGACTGCGTTTTTCAGATGGCTGTACGTAAGTTAAAAAATTTCAAGGTAAAAGGCAGAAAAGCCATTTCGATATAGTAACAATGGCGGATCCAGGGGGGGGGAACTAGGGGCACCTGCCCCCCCCCACGAGAATTTTTTAAATATACAAAAAATGAGTAAAAAGTAATGTTTTTGCTAATAAAAATTCAAAATTTTTGCCTGCGGCGCATGAAAGTGTCTATTGTTTTTATCATCGAAATTACAACCACTGACTAATTTAATAAAATATATACCATTTTTTACCAACAGAGAATGTCACCTAAAGTGCCCCCCCCCCCCCCCCCCGAGAAGCACCTCTGGATCCGCCCTTGTATAATAAGCCGATTTTAATATGCAGCTACAGGTTTTTCAAAAGTCCGAAGAACCGAACCGAACCGGATAAACCTACATACAAACAAACAAATGTCACAAAATATTTCTAAGTTATCTTTAAAAAAAATCCGTCGAAAATAATACCTTTCCTAGCTTTTGCTGTACGAACTAGGAAAGTAAAAATTGGGACTGATAAAAGCTGAAGTCTGAGTCCAAAAAGATAATGCGAGTTACATACAAAAACGGACAACTTTTATCTAATTTGACCTACAAACTGTGAATATAGGGTACAATAATTAATAATAGGCTCATTATTTTTCAACTAAATTTAACTAAAGTTAAGTTGAATAGATAAGGAACTTTTAAATCTAGTCAGATAAAATTTAATTCGTATCGTAGTTTTTTTAACGTCAAATTGCCCGATTTGAATGAAATTTGGTACCTAGGCTGGGTCTTGGGTCGAGATGGTCCCACTTAAAAATGAACAAAATCCATCTAACGCAAGCCAAATAAAAGGGTGGGGGTAGATTTTAAAAATTGGAGTTTATGTGAAAATATGGGTGTGTGATATCGAACGAAAGGTATTTGAGTCTGCAGTTAAACAAAATACATTTTAGTTTATTTTAAAAAAAGGGTGGGGGTAAATGTCAAAAATTAGAGTTTAAATGAAAATATGGCTTGTGTGGTATTAAACGAAAGGTAATTGAGTCTGGAGTTAAACAAATACATTTTAGTTAAAAAAAAAGGTGGGGTGTAAATTTAAAAAATTAGAGTTTAGGTCAAAACATGGTTTGCGTGGTATCAAACGAAAGGTATTTGAGTCTGGAGTTGAATAAAATATATTACAGTTTTTAGTTATACTATCATAAATAAGTTTAAATTCGGATCATTTTACTATAGCAATAACCAATATTGCTGCGCTTGCACTAATTTCGTCTATAAAAGCCGATGCGGGATAATAGACCGGCATCACTCTAGCAAGTGATCAACCCAGTACACCACAGAACTACGTGGCCCCTACAAACCCAGTACACCACTGAAATACGTGGTCCCTACGAACCCAGTACACCACTGAAATAATGTGGTCCACTTAACATACCTAAGTAAAACCTCACTATGGTGGTTACGCTTTATGGCCCATAAGGCCAACTCTCTACGGCCTATAAGGTCTATTTCTTATGGCCCCTAGGTCAACTCTCTCCAGCCAGCATCCCTCTTTTTACATTATTTAATTATGTATAGCAATAACCTCTATTCCTGTTAATCTGTTTTCTTATATAAAATACATGTATAAATGTGGATTCTTTATACTTAATTTTCATATTCCCCTAAGTCCCTCAGTCACAAGGGCACTAAATAACAAACCTTTTGACATATATGGTAGAGATACCACTTGTCACAAATATAGTCGTGACAATATTAGCTTACACGTACACTATAATTAAAGTACCTAGTGTGAGCGTAGGTGCCCATATATTAGCAGAGTATTTTTTTTTTAGTCCTTGCCGTATATTCATCTTGTAAGCCTATTATGACATCAATAACGTGCTTGTATATTTTATTTGTTATTTTCTTCCCCGTGACATCCAGTGTATATTTTTCTTATTTGCATACATATACATGTAACATATTTGCACACATTTGTGACATCCCTAACGTCTTTGTATATTTTATTTATTATTTGTTTCCTCGTGACATCCAGTGTATATTTCTTATTTTTATAGAGGTACTTGTTACATCCGTTAATTTTATGAAAAATTGGCAACATTGCTTGATGTCACAAGTTAACACAAATATTTAGGGATGTTACAAGGTCAAAATTTTTTGTATATACAATGGACGCCACAAAGATATGAAAAATTATATTTCTAAATTTGTGAGTTTATACAAATATTTTTATGGAATTAAAAATAAAATATTTTTTATTACATTTCATTTTTTTTATTTTTGGATAACACCAGGTTTTAAAGTGGATGTCACAAAAACCGACTTTTTGCTGGATGTCACAAGATACAACGGTCGAGTATACATATATTTATATATTTTTTTTAATTATATATATATTTACTTTTTTATTTATATATTTTTTTTATTTTATTTATATATATATGTTTTTTTACTCTATGAATTTTAGGTTTAGAAACATTGCTCCCTATTATGGGCAAGTGGCCCTGCAGACCTAGACTTTCTGGTTTTATGATATAGCAAGAGAGAAAAAAAAAACAATCAAAAAGAATCTTTTTTTTTTAGTAAAAACAGGTCTCAGGTCTCTCAAGTTACAGTTTTATAGAATTATCATTTAAAAACTTCATTATGATCTTACTTTTTTGGTTGGTTATGTTACTCAACACTGATTCCATGGATATTGGGCCCCCCATGGTCCTCGCCTGGGCTTTATATATGTCAAAATTTGGCAGTTTGTTAATTGGGGACTCAAAAAATATGTGTTCCAGGTTTTCCACCCCTCCACACGCACAGAGGGGCGACTCTATAATGTTAATTCTATTCAAGTGTTGTGAAGTCAAGCAGTGTCCAGTTCGCATTCGTATTATGGTTGTAATATTTTTCCTATTTGTAAAATTGATTTTTTCATACCAAGGTTGTGTCGGAAATCCCATCTGGAGGTGTCCATACCAGGAGTCTTTTTCTTTTAGTTGTTCTTCCCATTTTCTCTTGAAATGGTTGATTGTTTTTTCTTTCCCTTCAATTGTATAATTTAATTGTTTTGGGAAATTTAAAACTCTTCCTATGTTGGCAAGCTTATCAGCCTCCTCATTCCCCAGAATTCCCACATGTCCTGGCACCCATGCAACCAAAACCTGAGCATTCTGATTCATCAGCGTTAGCAAGATTTTGGTGTTTAAAATTATAAAATCTTGTTTGGCATCTATTTTACTTCTTTTAAGTTTTTCCACTGCACTTTTAGAATCTGTGCATAACAAGATATTACTAATAGCTTTCTGTAGACAAAATCTCAGACCCTCGTTGATCCCACACATTTCTGCATTGCATATGTTTGTGTTGTCTGGCAATCTCCCTGAAAAGTTGAACCTTATCTCTGGTATATAAACTCCACAACCAACTTTCTGCCCCACTTTTGAAGCATCTTATTTTTCCAAGAACTCTTTCTTTCCTGTCATTATATTTTTGCTTAAGTTTAAGACAGATCATTTGTCTTTTGTTGCCGGATTTCATATTCTTCCATGTAGCATGGGAGAACCCTATCTTTTCTAAGGCTATTTTTCAATTTCTAAGTATGTTCTCAGGAGTAATGTTGTTTTTGATGGTTCTATGTTTTTATCTAAAGCCGTGTTTTTGTATTTTTCAAGAATCTTTATTAAGGGATTGTTGACCACACATGCTGCCTTGATAAGGAGCTTCTGGGTCAGAATTTTTCTTCTTGTTTCCAGATCAATAGTTCCCGTTTCTCCATAATGTGCCTGGATCGGTGTTGACTTCATACACCCTGTAATAAGGCGTAAGCCTTGGTGATAGATTACCTCCAATTTCTTTAAATTTTTTACTGAGGTTGGTCCCAGAAAAATGGAGCCGAAGTCCAGGTGCGACCGGACTAGTCTATTAAAGGCTATTCTTAAGGTTTTTGGGTCAGACACCCACCATGTCCCGCAGAAGGCTTTTAGCAAATTGGTCCGTTTTTTTGCACTTTAGATTTTTTTGCAACATTCTAGATATTTGACCTGGTTTTTATAATTAATAATTTTTCCTCCAATAAGAATGTTTGGTGGTGTTAAGTTTATTCTGGTTTTTTTAAACCATATGGCCTCGCACTTATGTTCAGAGAGAGAGAGAGAGAGAGAGAGAGATTGTGTGACTGTAAAAATTCATTGTCTAATGCTGTGTTTTTTGTCATCTGGATTATGTTTTCCCCCCTGCAAAACAAAACCAGATCGTCTGCATATCCCATAATTTGCACATTGTTTGGTATAATGTCAAAGACTTTTTTAATGTAGATGTTAAAAAGGATTGGGCTCAAGGGGGATCCCTGAACTAGTCCCATGGTAGCCTCCCTGGGTCCAATCCTTTCTCCTTCCCTATCTTTTATGAAAATCTGCCTGCTGCTAATTAGATGATAAATCAAATTACATATTGGAACTGGAATGTTAGCTTCCACTAGCAGATTGTATAGCACTTCCACACTGACATTATCATATGCTCCCTTGATATCTAGAAAAACTCCTATCACTGTTTCATTTTGGCTGAAGGCCGAATGGATATATAAGGTTAAGAAAGCAATATTATTGTTAGTTCAGTTTGAAAATCCTCACATTGCGGTACAGCATATATGTTTCCAACACATAAGCCATCAATCTGCACTATAATTTCATGAAATGTTGAATCAGATTTAGATATATATTTTATTCTGTAGTTTAAGTGATTCTTTATCAAAGTGGTGTTCACTCTGATGGATTGGTATGATTTTACGTGAAATCCAAGCTCCCGTTTAAGCCAGGTTTTATTTAGGAGTATTATGTCTGGTTTCCATTCTCTGATAAAGGATATTAAGTTAGCCCTATTTGCATTCACACTCTGTATATTCCATTACATTAACCTAAGTGATGATTTTTGTGGATTGAATTGTGTTTAATGCTGCCAGTTATTTTTTCTTTATTGTTTTATTTTGAATTTTTTGGAAAACCTAACCTTAAAGTTTGTTTTGATATTTTTGGGCTTTCTGCAAAAACCTTCAAAAAAAGAAAGTCCTGTTTAGGAAAAATTCCGATCAGGTGATAATTTCTCTCTTTGTTGAAAGTTATTTTCTTTTTGATCACCTGATCATTTTGTTAAAATCATGTGCGTTTTTTGCTCACGCTGGGAGTTTGAAGCGCCACCCTGTGTGTGACAGGGGAATGAAGAAATCACTTCCGCCAAAAAACTAAAAGAAGTCACACGTGTTTTCGGGTTGAAGACCGCCAGTGAAATTTTGGGACTGCTACAGAATTAGAGAAGGTAAGCTTCTAGCGTGTTGCCGATTTTTTCCTTTGTTTTTTAGTTTAATAGACTCTGTTTTCCCAGGCGGGGCGAATTTAATTTTGGGGTTATTTTTTTGGGATATCTCTAGTTTTTCTCCCCTTCAGGGCTCAGATGTCTAAATTGTGTAATAAAGAGTCAAAGAGCTGACTTGGTATTTTTTTGGGCTGTTAGAGTCATAGAATAAAATTTAATTTATTTGTTGTTCATTAGACATTTCATTATTATTTGCTTTTCCATAATCTTTGCTAAAGGCTGTGTTGTTGACATTTTCAGTACTAAAATTCAAATTAAATGTCGGAGCGACTACTGGCCCGATTCCTGCACCCAAGGTACTGGACCCTCCAGAGTGCACTTCCGACACATTGTTCACCGTTGGAAGGGGGCTCTGGCAGTCTATACTCCTTCCATTGGGCGATTCTAGGCATTCATTATGTTCTTGTGAGTTAAACCCTTTACTTTTTACTCTTTTCTTCCTATGCGGAGATTGTTCTTCAGTTCCTGATCTTTTATTGTAATGCGGTCTGGTTTCTTGAATTGGATAGTTTTGTGTCCTCCTTCTGGAGAGAAGGAAAACTTCTAGGATCATATTGATAGTTTACTCTGTTTTGAAATCTTAGGCTCGCTTCGAAGAAAGTAAGTCTTTCTAGGGTCATAGTTCGTTTTATGTTTTTTTGCCGTTCATGCTCTGGACACTGCTTGGCAGTTGACCGATGTAAACTGCTTTTGCAGTGTATGCAGTTAGTAAAACTTCCCTGCGCCCCTCCTCAGGCTCCCCATGACACCCCCCACAGTTTTGGCAGAGTTTTTCAGTTGCCTTGCACAATTTTGAGGTGTGGCCAAACCTCAGGCACTTAAAGCACTGTGTCACTGGGGGGATGTTAGGAAGAACCCGCATTGGGAGCTTAAATATTGCAAGCTCACCCGGCAAGAGCAACCCCTCAAAAGTGAAGAGCATGGTCCCTGTCTTAATCCAATTACCTGTTGCTTTGTCTTTGCGATTAAATCTCTTAACACTTAACACCCTGCAGTGGGCACGACTCTCGATCAGGATTTCCTCCTCCGAGAAGGAGACATCTATCCTCCGGACTACCCCCTGCAAGTCACCAAGCTATAAGGTATAAAGGCATTGAAAATACCCTTGTCAAGTTGCGTTTTAATAAAATCATTCACCCCTTTGAAAGTTTTGAAACTAACTCCTACCCGGTTTCTCCCCTTAACTTTAAACTGCAGCACCTCCTGCAGCTTCAGCTCAAGCATCTTTTTAGCAATTTTAAGTAGGCTAAACTTCCCTATTTCTTTGCCCTCCACGAAAACCATGAAAGGCCCGATACTTTTTTCATTACAGAACAAAATTTCCTTGGCTTCCGCCATCTTCTTATCGTCTAACTTGGGCGTCCCTTTTCCCGCCGATGCATTGGCGCCAATAGTCTCAGCAATTTTCTGAACATCCATCGTAGTTTTGGTATCTGGTCTTTATTTTCGCTTTGATTCGTGAAATCTAGGTCTACAGAGTCACTTACCCTTGTACTCCTTAATTTTTTTAAAGAAAAAATTGGTCAATTTTGTTAAAATATTTTACAATTAAAAATGGCGACGAAAAAGACGTGGACAATCATTCACTCACCCACACAGAATCGTTCAAGGTTCATCTCATCTGTTTTTCTTTTCTTTTGGTCATCCGGACATTTTCTAATCACCTGGTTTTGTATTTTCTTAAGTAATAATAAGGGCACGTTCACAGATTATGTTTGGGGTGACATTTTGAGGCGATCCCCACTTGACCGAAACTTAATTAATTTTGAAATAACGATAATCTTTTAATTAAATGTTGAGTTTTAATTCTAGGCTAGACGGAACTTTGCCTTGTCAGATATAATAAATATAAGTTAAGAAATTAGTCTGTATAACGTAATTTGGGAACAGCGGTAAATATTCTACCGGTGGTGAGATAAGGGACCTCACCGTAAAAATTAGCTTTCAGTATAGAACGGGCTTCAAACATTTAAAAATCTAACCTCAATATGCAAATATCTATTGTCATCCTTTTTCAACTTGTTATGTTGTCATTGATTTTCTGTCTCTTTATTTTTTAAAGAATGTTTCCAGCCGGAAATAGTGCGTCATTTTTCGATTGTTTTACTTTCTGATCTGAGGTTATAAATAGGGTATTCCAGGCTAAATCCGCCTTTTTCCTAACTTTACTTTGTGGGGTTTTGGCAAGTGCCAGCTCCAAAAGGGCCGTGTGCCGATTTTAGTTAGTAATCTACTTCTGGAAAGTTTAACTTGAAAGTATGGTGCTTTAGGATATCGCCCTTGTGGCAAATTTTCTTTTTGGAGGTCGATTAAAAATTCCATCGAGCTACTTACAGGTGAGCCCCTATTTTACTTTCTTTTGCTTCTCAAAGAGCACATGTTATTAATCAAGGTATAATTTAACCTTATTTATTAATCTTGGGGTTGATTTTATCATATATTTTTGTCTAAGAAAAATGGAAAATTGGCGAGACAGACCATTTTGAAATAGAGGATTTAAATTTGAGAATTCGTTAATGCACGCTTTGAATTATCTAATTTTTATAGGTTATGTTATTGTGAGAAGTATATAAGTTAGGGTAGTTTTATACTAACAAGAAAATACAATGACAATCATATAGTTTTGTCTAAGAAAAATGGAAAATTGTCGAGACAGGCCATTTTGAAATAGGAGATTTAAATTTTAGAATTTGTTTAATGCATGCTTTGAAGTATCTAATTTTTATAGGTTATGTTATTGTGAGAAGTATATAAGTAAGGGTAGTTTTATACTGACAAAAAAATACAATGACAAAATATTAGAGGGATTATTTCGCTATAAATAAATAGTTATCAAATCAAGAGTTATGCAACTTGATCTTGACTGTGTGTACTGTGTTTTCCAAAAGGCATGTTTTCTTTCAGCTCCAGAGCCGCAAGTTATTTTTTTTTGTAGGCAGTGAAGCTGACTAATGTTCAGATTCTGTCACAGAGTGTTTTTGTTTTCTGGTAGTTTGGTTTTTAGAATTAGACAGTGTAGTGAGATTTTGGCTTCGGTACTCTGTCACAGTATATAGGGTAAAGAGTTTTTTTTGTAGATTGCTTTTCTAAACAATGGCTCTTATACTCTGTCACAGAATACAGAGTGTTTAATTTATTTTTCCAAGTAAGCTTACAGGGCGCGAAAAAAATACTCTGCCAATATATGGGCACCTAAACTCACACTAGGTTCTATAGATGTAGAGTACGGGTGAGCTAATATAACTAAAAACTTAAATATATTTTATTCAACTCCAAACTCCAAACTCAATCAATCGTTTGATACCACACAAGCCATGTTTTGAGTTAAACTCTAATTTTTGAAATCTACCC
>OY755040.1:78739021-78854021 GCA_963576565.1 Aspidapion aeneum
GACAGACAGACAGACAGACAGACAGACAGACAGACAGACAGACAGACAGACAGACAGACAGACAGACAGACAGACAGACAGACAGACAGACAGACAGACAGACAGACAGACAGACAGACAGACAGACAGACAGACAGACAGACAGACAGACAGACAGACAGACAGACAGACAGACAGACAGACAGACAGACAGACAGACAGACAGACAGACAGACAGACAGACCGACAGACAGACAGACAGACAGACAGACAGACAGACAGACAGACAGACAAAAGATATATAAAATTTTTTGAAATCGGAGCAACTTTTTTTTTCTGGAAAAAATTAGGATCACTATAGCTCACACTACTATAGTATAAAAATTTTTGAGCGAGATACTGGTATATATATATTTTTTCAACATTACACTGTCACCGTATACAGGGTGAGAGGTTAGGTAGTTTAGGATATTAGTAAGTTGCAGTACAGTTCCGTGGTTCATTTGCTTTAAGGGGGTGTGTACACATGTCCCGTTGCTTCACTACAGAACATATGCCGGGGGGAGCTTGCTCGTGGAGAATACAGGGTGTAAGACAGATCGGTTTTAACAAACTAGGTGGGTTTGATTCCTCCCGGAAGTTGTTTTGCTAGGTTATACCTGTACAAATACTCCATGCAGGGAAGTTCGAGTGTTTATCCCAGCAATTTTAGGGAGGCTTTAGGTATATAGAGGACAACAATTTTCTTTTTGGAAAGATTCCGGTGTGCAATTTACTCTAAAAATAAACAACGGAATATTTTCGTAAACTAATATACTGGTTGTCCCAAAATACTTTTTTTTTAAATTAATTATTTCCTGTGTGTGACTTATTACGATTAACCCCTTTTTATTATTTAAAAATAATACAGAGTGTCCCAAAATTTGAATTCATTAACCCCTGTATACCAAGTGTCTTATTAAGACCCACTTCTGTTTTATTTCATTTAAAAAATACAGAGTGTCCCCAGATTTCTTTTTAAATTGTTAGCCCTTTTATACCGTGTGTCTCTTTAAGACAATCCTCTGTTTTATTTTATAAAATATACAATGTCCTCAAAATCTTTGTCGAATAGGGTGTTTAACCGAAGTAAAAAATAAATATATATTTATTTTTAGATATCTCTTTAGGTCTTGGGAATGCTAAAAACAAACTTTTTTGTTTAATTTTTTCTCAAATTCATAGTTCATTTAATAAAATAAATTCATTGAATTAAAACAATTAGCCACATGATTCAAAACAGGCGATCTACCAATCAGCTGCGAGTGACGTCACAAAACAGTAAACGCCTCGAACGAACCTATTTTCTGTGTTATTTTTTTTATGAATGGTAATGTTTGCTTGGGTTTAAAGTGCGAATTATCGTCCTAAATTAGATTTTATTTTGTGTTTTGTTTATAAAAACATTTTCAATGGAAAACGGATTCTCCAAAGCCGATAGCTCCAACTTGCCAATGCTGAATTCCTTTATGGTGGCAGGATTATTTGCCAACAACAGTGATTTTTGTTCTGGGGAATTTAGAAACGTTAAAATGTTGATGTAAGTATTCGATGAGTTGTTTTGTATATAACTGAAAGTTTTTTTACGATATTTTTTGCCTACTTTTACTCATTTAGATTTTGAGGTTAGGTTATATGTTTTGCTTTTTTGTTTATTATTCCACTTACAATAGATTCAATTAAATACCCAATCATTATTATTTTAAGCATTAAGAAACAATCAAAAATTGTATAAATAAAATTTCGGATTTCCATTGTCTTTATTTATTTTAAAACACGACGTTTCGGTTAGTAAGTATCTCTAACCGTTATCAAGTGTAAACTAAACAATCTAATCTCTAGGCTACTACTTATACTACTTTGTGTGCAGTCAGGTGTGACGGTCCGTCCCCTTTTTAATCCTAAGACGCCTGTTTTCCTTAAGGAGTGGTTTCCATATGTTTGGTATGTCCGTGCTTGGTTGACTGAAAACTTCTTTATTCTGCATGATAAACGCAGCTTCAATAAACTTTCGTTTTCGCCAATGCGACCCCTTATGCAAAACTTTAGCTTCTGACCACTGAATCCTGTGGAGTAATCTCTGGTGACCTAGGGGGCCAACGTATTGGTCCGTTATTTCCGTTCCACTAATATGGTTTGAAATTATTCAAAAACCTGGTACAACGACGATCTCTGTTGCCGGGTGCACTATCATGCTAGTAGTATCTACTCAAAATTCGCTCGAACATCTAAAGGCAGATCATCCAAAAAATCTTGTGAGTTTCTTGAAAGAAAAAAAAATTATCCCGAATCTTTCTTGAAATGCTGTTTCTCTTTGAAAATGCTTATTTTCTTGTGTCCACCGATAATGCAAGTTCCTGTTGTACTATCCATTATTGCAAAAACGGCTTTCATCGGACCATACATTTTTTTCAAATATCAATATCACGCCTCCGGCGTCTTAGTAACCAAACCAAATTTAACAGATGTATTACGCATCATAGGTTTTTATAAGCAATTGTTTTTTTTTGTTATGCAAGCCACCTATGATAAAACGGTAAAAGTGCCAAAAAACTTAAATGCAATATGGACATATGATACATCGTTTAAATTGTAACGAGCGAGCGGTCATTATATATATTTATTTGATTATTTATTTAAGGCAACTACTTTATTTAGGTTTTCTGTGAATATTTTGTGAGATAGTAATATTTTGTGAGGTAGTAATACCCAATAGAAACAGAGATAGAGTGAGACACAACACCAAGATGACACATGCGAGTCTTTCCTGGTGCGCTTCATCTGAAACAATGTAGATCTCTGGAAAAACAAAGTAGTTCTCGGGACTGAATCCATGTTTGCGTTCCACAGTCTTTGCTAGTACATGCGTAAGCTTACTTACCAATTTAAATCTTAAACCTCTAGACAACTGCTACTCGATTGGACGATACTTCTTTTTCACTATATTTCACTGTTTTGTTTTGATATGTATCTGACATGAACTGCCCATCAAAGTTATTAAGATCAGGCCAATCTGAGATTAACTAAACTTCTTGATTTGATCTAAATTAAGCTTTTTACCAATTTTTAGTTATAATACACTAGTATACTCAGCTTGCTCTAACATTAAATAATCGATAGGTTGTTTATCAGATTTGCAGTTTTATTTTTGTTTTCTTTAAATATTGTTGTTAAATAAAAAGGCCTTGTTTCTGGACTAGGCAAGTGTATATTTTAAAATAAAAAGATGAAAATATGAAAATATGACAAATTAAAAAAAAAATTAAAGAAAAATGTGATAAAATTAATTATTTTACAAAATTAAACAAAGATAAATCATCAATTCTATTTCCACCCTGTTCCCAAGTTTTTAGACTTTAAATAAAAATCCCAAGTTTTTGCCTAAACTTGATAAATTAATAAAAAACCAACATTACCCATGTCTTAATCAACTGATTTAAAACCCATTTTGATCCCAAAATAGTTTCCCACAAATCAAAAGAAAATACACAGGATTGTCTAAAATTATCCAAGTTTGTCAAATAAAGAAAGGGTTGAGGCAGTGTAATAATTGATACTTGACTTACTTACTTACAAAAGTTAAAGTTGGAAAACACGGCGCACGCGCTGATATTTTAAAACCCGACTGACTTTTCAAAACTCTAAAACGGAACTAACTTTTAACTTTACAACTTGAAAAAAAAACTGCTCTCAGATTATCCCTTCTTATTTGACATATTTGGGTAGGCATCCCTAAATTGGAAAAAACCTATACATATACATATTACTCCTAAAATGTTGTGTTTAAAAACAGAGACAAAAGAAATAAATTCATTGATACAAAAAAAGAACTAAACACCAAATTTTCCCTGACTTAATTTAAGTAAAGATGGCCTACTCTTAGAGACGTCCCACGGGAACACCCACAAATAAAAAAATTCAGTTAAACCTCAAAGTCACCCTAGATTACCTAATTTTGGAAAACAAAGAAAGCTATTCCAAAAGTTACCTAAACTGATCTAAAAAATGAAACGAAGATCCTAGTAATGTCCAGTTAAAATTTACTAATTATTTATTAAAATTGACCAATTAAAAAAGATCACTTTGCCTTTAAAGAAAGTGCCTTCGATTTTTTGCTTTTAAAATCGAAATCGGGTTGGCATATAGCCTAAGTTGAGAAAACCCGGTGAAAAACTCAACTGCTATTTTCCAGAAAATTTCCAGTTTTCTCTTTAGAAAATATGACAAATCAAGTCTTATATTTACATAGCCTTTAGTAATTGTTTGATTTTTCTACATTTAGTAATTATCAATTAACCACTTTGAAGTATTTTATGGACCACTGGTCATGACCTTTGAAACTTGCAATATTACGATATCCAAACGAAATCAATATGATCAAAATTAAGTGACACTGAAAATCAGTGAAACCTGGATCTATTTACCTGAAAATCACATAAGGAAACAAAGTCCATCAAATCTAACAAATTACTCAATTTTGTCGTTTTTGATATCGCTATAATCAACTTTAAAAGTTCTGTTCATATCTGAGACCCTGACAAGAAAATTCGCAACATGAAGAAAAGCTACTATGAAAAGTTGGTTTTAATTTAGGGAAATATAAAATATTTATCGGTCTGTATATCTGTCACTAAACCGAAAAGATTAAGAAAATTATAAAACAATAGACAAAGCCCTTGTGGTCTGGGTTTAATAGCCACTTAAAATTTTAGGCTTAAGAGTAAACACACTCTGTGTGTTATCTGTCGTCTGGTTCTAAGAGTGTAAAAGATATTAAACACATGTTGTTCTGCGATGGGAAAAAAAACTGTAGTCGATATTATATTATATTTAAAGAAATAGACCTTAAGAAAAAAATCTGAGAAATATTCAAAATAAAATATGGGAAATTCTGTTACATATTTACCTCCCTTCTTCGAAAAAGTGATTAATTTTTTTTAAAATATCAATTATTTTGAAAATAAAATTCATCACGTCAAACAATTACTTATGGCCTTACAAGTTTTAAATCTACACTTAAAATAATTATTCATCAGAACGCATAGTTCTTAAATATCATTTGGCTTGGATAGTTCTTTCATACACTCAGGATTATGACACACTTTGGGATAAAGTTTTGGTTCAGAGTCTTCAGCTAACGGAGCTGATGGTACCGACGACGTTAGTGGAAGAAGGGTTCGCGGACCGGTTTCACCCATCGCCACATTTTCGCTTTCGTGCATTTCACGTTCTACTTCACTCTTCATGAACTCGCGATATAGTTTGTACACGTATCTGCGGGTTAGTGCATTCCACAGGCTTGCCCAAAGGTAACGTTTGCGCTTTGGGTGTTCTTTCGCGACGCGGTTGATCGTAAAATAGTTCATTACCACTGTTGCAACATAACTGATTAAGTGGATAACTGCAATAAGAAATCCAAAAATTGAAAATAAATTCCCCATATAGGATAAGAAACCCCATACTTCGGTTGCTGCTGTCATTGCTATATTTTTGATTTCTTGGTCATTAAAAATATTGGGTACATATAGTTTCTGATCTTCCATTGATCTTCCAGTGATACGTCTGGCTATTTCTTTGGTAACTGCTCTTTTCTCATTAGGAAACAACAAAGATATCTGAAATTTATACATTTCTTCCGTTGTATAAACTCCATGTGATGATATGGGTGAGATTCTGGAAAGAGTTATAGTATCTTCTTCAACATTCGCATCAAGCACTAATGCGGGTTCTGCTCTTCTGAGTTCTGGTGACAACTCAACCCAATTACCTTCTAAGTACAATGTTGCTGGTAATAGTCATTGGCAATCTATTTCTGTTCCATATTCGGAGATTATATGGGTAACAGGCGTTCTAAACATAGATTTGTTTTGATGAATGATTGGCAATTCTTGATAGCAAGATTTGGTGCCTCTAAAATCAACAATCACCGGCTCTAGAATTTTCTTGAATTAAATTTCCAATAAGTTCTGGGGATTGATGTGCTAATGCAATTCGATTGGCTAAGATGGCTTCTCTGAGCTCACATCTTTTTACAATAGCATCATATACCAATTCAGCTATTTGCTTTTTGACAGCGATTTCTAAAAGTAATAACTTAAAACTTGAGCCATTATATCAGTGTTTTGAGTTAAAAAGAAAGATTTTTTGTAATAAAATCCCAATTCATCTTCAATAATTATGAGCAGTCTGTTTTGTTCGGTTTGCCAAGCTCTTTGGTGACAAAGCTCTTCAGGTTTCGCTAATTTTAATGCGAAGACAGTATCTTCAGCATCTACAATGTGTATCTAATGATTGGCTCTTGGCTTACAGTTAGTATGGTCTCTCTCTCTCTCTCTCACTCTTTTGAAGGTGAGGGCTCAGGAAGCTGCGGAGAAGGTGTGACCTTGGAATCTCCGGAACTTCTGGAATGAGAATGCCCGCTGGAGACAGTCCTCGAACTAGGGCTTGATTGACTGCACTTGGTTGTGCTGGCTGAATTTGAATGTGTAGTCGAAAGAACTTCTCCAAATATGGTCTTTTCATTAGTAGAGGAAGAGTCGTTTGATAGGGTTAAAGGTAATCTGTGAGCGTCGGAGTTATTTAGTTCCCTATCATGCAAACTAGTTTTATTACTTACTTCACTCTTTCTTACAATTAAAATGTCTTTTGCAATCGGCAAGTTAATTTCTACACTACTACTTACTGATTTCTTACCTAAAGTATTGTTTTTATTCGAAGATGCTTTTTTCCATTAAGTTTGTTTTTATTTCACTATTGTTATCCTTTCTCTGATCTTTACTTGATGTATGTAAAAACTCGTATCCCTTCTCGATCTTAAGTGGTGTGTTACCTAGCTTAAATTTTTCTAAATTAGAAGCTAAACATGGCTTAATTCTATTTACATATACTTTTTGCGTCTTACCGGTATGTAATCCCTTAATTGTGGCATTTACGTTTTTAAGATCTAAAATCCTATGGGGTCCTGACCACATTTTTGCTAATTTCTTCGAATACCTTGCTTTATTCCTTATTCAAATAAATAAAGTTTTTCTCCTACTTTAAATTTATGTGGTTTTGTTGTTTTATTAAAGTGCGTGAACTTTGCTAGTATTTTTCTCTATACTATACAGGGCATTTTGATGTGCGATTTTCATCCGTTGCAAAAACTCTGATACGTAGTTTTCATGCGTATCATATCTTATTTTCATTGGTCTAAATAAATCATCAAATGGATAATCCATATCTCTACCGTATAGTAGGAAGAATGGACTCTCTTCTGTAGCAGAATGAGTCATTGAGCTGTATAATCTTGTTTTTAAGCATTTCGTCAATTTGTTCACGTAAAATTTCTTGTTGTTTAAAAGGAACCCGGTAAGGTGCACGTACAATAGGTGGTTTATGCTGCACTAAAGTCGTCTTCTTTAACGACTTGTCTCTTAGGTAAAAAATATCTTTGTATTTTCTTAAAAATGATATTACTTTATCTCTTACTAAACCAACTAGATGTTTTGTTGCTTCGTTCAAAACCTGCTCAAAAGACTGTTCTTGACTAGGTTTATCACGAGTGAAGCTTTCTACGAAATCTTCTGTCATATCTGCTAAGTTAGCTATAGGAGTATTTTTTGGAAGAGACTGAGGTGTTGGAAAAACATTTAAAATTCGTACAACCACGTTCCTTTGCAGTTCTTCAGGGCTTGGAATAGTTACTATCGAACTAGCACACAACATTCTTATCGGAAGTTGTAAAGGTTCTACGATTGTATTGCCAGCAGGGATACGTCTATCAACTGAGGCTAGAATATCGCAGCCGCTGAAAGGGGGTATCTCCAGGAATTCTCGTAGACATGCAACAGAGGCATTCGCTCTATTTGTTTGTTTATCTCTTGAAAACGGCTTTTCTCCATCCTTTTCGTTGTACGTATTATTTGGGCTATTGTGAAACCAATCAAGGATTTTTGTTTCCTTGTTACGGACTAGCAAACTGGTATTACTACTCTTTTCTGAGCAATCCATCAAATTGAGATCTCTCATCGGCTTTATACTGTTTCCACTATAAATACTTGTATTTTCATTATTAGTATCTGTAAGGAAAACTTCCTTATCAGTTAGGAGCTTCTGATCTTTTGACTTGACTTCTCCCGTTTTATCTAATGTCGCTTCTAGCCGACAAAATTTTGAAAGATTAGCTGCAGATGGTTGAATGACATTTTGGTCCGGTAGTTTAACAATTTTAGAGTTACTGTTTTCTGTAACTCCATGACAATTTGGCAATTTGGCAAAACATCTGTCATGGCTATATTACAACCATTGATTACAAATAAATTGTTTCTAAAATCTATAGTTGGCAAAACTTTTGATATAAAATCCATACCTAATAAACCTTGTGACGGAAAATTTAAATCATCTTCACAAATTGCGCATTTCTGCTGAATGTCTCCTGATTGTAATTGAAATAGAAGAAAAGTTAAACCGTATTTATTAATTACATTTCATAAGATGTCTGTTATTTTTGTTGGACATTCATTTCTGATTTGTAAGTTTAATCTTTTGACTAAACCGATTTTAATGAGTGAAACTGCGGCTCCTGTATCTAATAGCCATTTTGACGGTTGATTTTGTATATAAAGCTCAATAAATCTAACTCGTTCAGTTAGTAAACTAATAACAATTGTTGACTTTTGAGATTTTCCGACGTTGACATTTGTAATGTTTTCATCTATGGTTTGGGCTTTGGAGGTTGGCGCTTGGAGTTTAAAGACCCGGGAGGACAAACTTCTCCAATTTTACCACAGTGAAAGCAAAACAGTTTTTGATTGCTAAAACAAGTTAGCTTGCTATGTCCTTTTTCTCCACATCTATACCATCGGTCCACCATATAAGGATATTCTTTTGAAGGTTGTCTGACTCCATTATTTGACATAGTAACTCTTGGTGAATTGGCTCCACGCATTTGAATAGGGCTACCACGGTGTTGAGTAAAACCTCGGTTTTGTTGATATCCACCGTTTGGTTGATATCTTGCACTTTGTTGATTAAATGTAGATTTGTTCCTCGACTCTGTTGTTGATAACCTCCTCTTTGATTAAATTGAAAATTGCCACGAGTTGGTTGAAAACCGCCTCTTTGATTAAATCCGCCGCGGCTTGGTTGAAAACCTTGATAATATGGTCTTGGATTAGGCACGTTTTGATAATGTTCTTCTGGTGATTGATTAAAATCTCTTCGAGCAAATCAGAACTTTTGATTGGGCAAACCTTCTCTGTTTGATGAAAAATATCTTATTGTTTCTTCAGGTTGTTGCCTACTGATTGATGGATAACTTGGTCGTTCTGTTGTAGACACTTTCCTTATCGATATTATGTCGTACTTAGTTTCTTTGATTAGTCTAGCTACTTTTTGTTCACTAATGAGAGCTTGTTCTAGACATTCCTCAAGGTCATAAAATTCTCCTTTGGTTAAAACATCGTTGGCCAATTTGGTATCTATGTCTTGAAAAATTGTTCTACCAATAGTAGATTTCTATGATATAGTTGTTGTGCCGTCATGGTATCTATCGGGAAAAATTTATTAGCAATTATTTGTAATCTTTAAACATACTCTCCTAGTGATTCTAGTGGCTTACGAATACATTGGAATTTTTCTGCCAAATACTTTCTGTAAGTAGTTTCTCATTTCAAACATGTTTCTTGGTCGTTGGCTTGGAAGCAACGAGCTGTAATACATCTTAACTTTCTCTCTAAACTTGGACTCACAGACTTTGACCATATCTTCCTGACTCCATTTTAGTTGTCTTCCTAAGTTTTCGATGGCATCCAAAAATAAGTCAAAATCTGGACCTCCAGTGTAATTTTCTAATAATGTCATATCTTGTATTCCTCCAGTGAATCACATTTTCCGCAAGTAGAAGTTTAGCTCAGCTAATTGTTCATTTTCTAATGGTGAAGTTCTTTTGGGCGGGGCATCATGCCTGTTTGTTTGTGAGAACTGTAGCTCATCATATCTATTATAATATTCTTGAGGCTGAGAAAATTGGGTTCGCCTTCTTAAGTTTTGAGCGAAATTTTGAGATTTATCCACGAACTGGGATTGAAATTGAGCTGAACTTTGTGGTTCACTTCTCATCTGTTGTTGAGTCTCGGAGGTTATCTGTTGCTGTTGAAAATATGCTGCTACTGCTGCAGCTAAATCCGCATTTGTAAAGGTGACTTGACCATTATTTTGAGTAAATAAATTACCTACATTTCCATTTGTACCATAAGTTTGTGCATTAGAGGTTGTGTTCGCAGTTGTGTATTGTACACCTGTGGCGGTTGTTGTTAAGATATTTACTCCTGTAGTTTGATTTTGTATTATTCCATTTTCTGTATGAGAATGGCCGCCTTTAGTTTCCTGATTGAACAATGTTACACAGGGGGATCGATAAAATCAGGGATATTTTCATCTTTTTTAGACATTTTTGTTTAGCTTAATTTTAATTAGGTTGCAAATTAGGAGAACGACAATACTTACTAAAATACTCTGCCAATATATGGGCACCTGAGCTCACACTAGGTACAATAGGTATAGAGTACGTGTGAGCTAATATAACTAAAAACTTAAATATATTTTATTCAACTCCAGACTCAATTACCTTTCGTTTGATACCACACAAGCCATGTTTTGACTTAAACTCTAATTTTTTTAAATCTACGCCCACCCTTTTTTTAAACTGAAATATATTTTTTAAACTCCAGACTCAATTACCTTTCGTTTGATATCACACACGCCATATTTTCATTAAACTCTAATTTTTAAAATCTACCCCCACCCCTTTTTTTAAACTAAAATTTATTTTGTTTAACTCTAGACTCAATTGTCTTTTGTTTGATATCACACACGCCATATTTACACATAAACTCTTATTTAGGAAATCTACCCCCACCCTTTTATTTGGCTTGTATTCGGTGGATTTTGTTCATTTTTGAATGGGACCATCTCGACCCAAGACCCAACCTAGGTACCAAATTTTATTAAAATCGGGCGGTTTTTGAATTATGCGCGTTGGTCGTTACAGACAGACAGACGGCGCAACAAAAAAGTTTCAAAATCATCTGAAACGCAAAGATATATAAAAAAATTTGAAATCGGAGCAACTTTTTTTTTCTCGAAAAAATTAGGATCACCATAGCTCACACTACTATAGTATAGTAGTAGTGTGAGCTAAAACTATAGACCAAGTATAAAATATAATTATAAGGTACCTGAAGCAACCCTCTCGAGTTGGAAAGGAAATCAAATGTCACTGGTATACCAAGTACTCCTTTCAATATACAAGGTATAATTAAAGCAAATTCCGACTTGACACGCGAGACGAGATAAAAAAAATAAAAATTACCAGAGTAACTCTACTGTTTAGGGTTTACTCTACTGTGCTTCCGTCTTCTTACACCTCTGGTAATTTCTTTTGGTCTATTGTTTTTCAAATACAAACCATGCATATAAATATACTATCCAACACTATCCAATTGTCATAACCGTAAGCACAAAATTGAAACGCTACATACAAAGTTAATTCACTAATATCTTAAATATTTCAAAGTTATTTAAACTAATTAATGCTATTATAATAACTAGCGAACGATTAAAACTATTTTGCTTAGCAAAAATTACCACTAACTTAATGTTATTTGATTATTAAATGCATAAAAACTTAAGTTAAAAATAAACCCACTAACAGCTAAAAATGAAAGTATCTGAGTGTATGGAAGAGAGAAGGAGGGAGGATTTGATAGCAGTATTTCCTTCAATACTCCAAAGATGCGTCCTGTAAAAATAATATTTGATGGATCCAATGAACTATTGATCTATTTTAGTATATATGTTATATACAAATACATGTCACAACACTAATCTTGCGTAACCTTGCCTTACATTTCAAGGTCCCAGCTTACTGTGGTTGCGATTGGAAACACTTCCTGTACGTCAAAAATATTTCTGTATTCTTCTTTAAATGTGATTTTTTCTTCATTAATTGTTTCTTCAAATTTACAAAATTTTTCACAATCTGAGTCTTTTGTTTCATGCTTAAGATCTTATAATGGTGTATTTATTTTATTTTTCAATTCCTGCAATATTTTTCTTATGTCCGAAATTGATTTGTTTCTATATTGGTAGCTGTGTCAAAGAAGATATATCAACAAGAAGCGACAAAACCTACATGACAGTAATTCAGTACTATTACACTAAGAGAAAAAGTTGTGCAATTTACAATTATTATTATTTAAAAATGGATGATTTTCTATGACCACAGTATAGCTATATACGAGTATAGTGCCCCTCCTAATTTAAAGTGAATTATTTTGTTATTTTTAAAACAATTACACCATCAAGCAGAGTTACACAATATTTTTCTCAGTGTAATACAACTGCATTATTGTCATTTGGTCCAAGTGTGATGTCACATTTTGTTTCCCATATGCTTTGAGTGACAATTTTTCGCTTCTTGTTGATATGTCTTCTTTGGCTGTGTAAGTATTTTAACTAACGGATGCGTTCATGTTTTTATACCAAATATGTCACGCTATTTTTGTGACGGGGGGTAGATATTATCCCTTTGACTGTTTTCTATATTTTGTTTCCTATAGAAAATTCTTGAGTATTGTTTTCTGTTTGTTTCTCCTATTATTTGAACCAGTACTTTTTGGCCATATTTTCCTTGGCGCAAAATATCTTCTATGTTTATCAAGTCCCGACGACCACAGGACGGAAACTTCTGTATTATTTGTTTTATAGTTTTTTAGTAGAAAATAAAACTTTTCATGTAGTATTAAATATCCATTAGCTATATCAATTATAAGCTGATGAGGTAAAGATCTAACTATTTTGGCTTCTATATCTACCGTAAATATTTTTTCTCCTAGAATTTTTATGGGTATTCTTGTTTCTCCTAGTTCTGGTATTATGTGACCTCCTGCAGCTTTAAGGACCACGTTGCTTCTTTAACGTGGAAGATGCTTGACCAAGTCTTCTCTTACTACATTGTTTTCAGCTCCTGTGTCAACGATGGTAGTAATTTGTTTGTAATAATATATGCAAGGTATTCTTGTTGGTATTTGTCCCCCTGGTCGTTAGGATGGCGGGGGAATTTATCTTTGCCATCCTCTGAAGTTTGTTTGATTCCTTTTATTTTGGCTGTAACAACTTGCTGTATGATGGCAAGGCTTTCTACAATTGTTACAATATGGCCTATTGTCTTTGGTTCTTGTTCTCGGATATTCTTGTTGGTTTCTCGGATTTTCCTGGTTGCTTGTGGATGGGTAATGTCTTTGCTGATAAGAATTATTGTTATTGGTGCATTGATGTTGCGTTCTTTGGTTGTTATAGCGATTGAATTCTTGTTGTGGTCTTCCTTTGTTCTGGTAGTGTGGTTGATTTCCTCTACCAAAGTTATTTTCTGGACTTCTGTCATATTGAGAAGGTCTTGTTTGTGTTCCAGATTCTTCTGGTTCTGTTTGAGATTTATTTCTTTATTGGTCCATTTTTGGTGCTTTGTCTTATTATGTTTTTTAAGACTTCTTCATCAGTCGGTTTATTGTTTGGAGGACTTGTCATCCAATAATAGTGGTAATGTGTTTCTTCGGTTAGTCCCGCTTCGAAAAATGACAAAAACTCATTAATATTGAACGTCGGCTTATATTCATTGTAAAGTACTAATATAATAACTCGTTAGACTGTTGTTTTCTTCTTTCTAATCTTTGTGTAAGGATTTTATCGAAATCTTTATCCTCAAATTCCTCTTTAAAGGCTTTGGTCAAATCATCCCATTTTTGATTTTCATTTTTAGTTATGTATTTTTTAAGCCACAGCGGCTGCTCCTTCTAGGAGTGTTTCAAAATATGCTATTTTGTGTGAGTCTTCCCATCCATTTGCAATGGCTGTTCTTTCGTAACCATTTAAGAAGTTAATTGCAGAGTTCTTTGCTGGATAAAATGTAGGTGGATTAATAAATTGAGGTAGTGCTGCTGTTTTGGCACTCGCCAATGCGTCTGCGATTGTGGTATTCATAGCTGATTTTATTATCTCTTTTTCTTGTGGTGGGTCGGAGTCGCTTGATACTGACAATACCTCTTCGTTTTTTGTATCCCCGAGTCATTCTTCTGTATCAGAACTACTGATTGATTGGTTTGTGACTGTTGTGATCTGATTTTTCTTTTCTTTTGAAAGCTCGTTTTCCAATGTAGATGTCTGGCTATTATCTACAGTGGTTGTTTCGTTTTCTTCTTTGTGGGATGTTGATGGCAGTTCACTCCTAATTATTTTTTGAATCGGACTACTTGGCGGAGATCTCTGGATCTTTTGTGACTTTTTGAAAACAATTTCTGCTTGTATTTCTGTGCTTCTGTGCTTTGGTTTAAAATTTGCCTCTGATTTGGACCCAGCTCTAGGTCTCAAATCGTATTTTCTATTTGACATTAACTATTACGCTTAGATTCTTCTTATTTTATTGCCTTTGTCAATGTGTGTGCCTAAGTATCACTGCTTACTCAGTTCAACAGTGCCTCTACGAACTTGGATGTTGGCCAAATTTGGATATTTACGATTTTAGCGTATAGTTTGGTGTCTGTCTTTTGGCATAGTCTTCACTGGCACAAATGTGTGCCGGTAGTAGAATGTGGTGTGCCTGCTTCAATAAGCTGGGGTCGATGTCGTCTGTAGGTATTTTGTTATTAGGTATGCGTCGGCAAATTTTTTGTTTATGCTACACGCGGAATGGGACAACTGGGCGCCGCCAACTCGGCGCCGCCAACTGGGCGCCGCCAACTCCGCGCCGCCAACTGGGCGCCGCCAACTCGGCGCCGCCAACTGGGCGCCGGGCCAACTGGGCGCCGGGCCAACTCGGCGCCGCCAACTGGGCTCCGGCCAACTCGGCGCCGGACTAAAAATTTTTTTTGGATGAAATGTGTGGATGAAAAATAAAATATATTATTTATATAATAACATCTTTAAAAAATCCTTTACGCAATTTTTTACAAGCTTTTATATTTAGCTTCAGATGTTCTGTCTAACTAACTAATTAACTATCTATCAAATATTGTGAAGCGTTTTTGACGCACTTCCCATTATCCGATTTGGATGAAATTTGGTACACACGTAGTGGTCCCATGACAATACAATACTAAGAAAAAAATATCCTCCCACCCCTATCCCCACCCCTTCTATACAAAAATGTGTTTTTGACACACTTCCCGTTATCCGATTTGGATAAAATTTGGTATACACATAGTGGTCCGATGATAATAAAACAATCAGAAAAAAAGATCCTCCCACCCCTACCCCCACCCCCTTCCATAGAAAAATTTGTTTTTGACACACATCCCGTTATCCGATTTGGATAAAATTTGGTATACATATAGTGGTCCGATGACAATACAACATTGAAAAAAAAATCCTACCACTCCTACCCCCGCCCTCATCTATAGAAAAATGAGTTTTTGACACACTTCCCATTATCCGATTTGGATGAAATTTGGTATTCACATAGTGGTCCGACGACAAGAAAACATTTAAAAAAAATATCCTCCCACCTCTACCCCCACGCTTTCCATAGAAAATGCGTTTTTGACACCCTTCCCATTAACCGATTTGGATGAAATTTGGTATACATATAGTGATTCGATGACAATACAATATTTAAAAAAATATATCCTCCCACCTCTACCCCCACCCCCTTTCATAGAAAAATGAGTTTTTGACACACTTCCCATTATCCGATTTGGATTAAATTTGGTATACATATAGTGATCCAATGACAATACAATATTAAGAAAAAAATATCCATCCACCCCTACCCCCACCCCTTCTATAGAAAAATGATCTACAGAGTAGGTAAAAAAAAATTTTAAATAAATTCGTGGCTAAGCGGGTATAGAAAGATTTTGTTTCTCTTGTATTTTCCGTGGGCAGCTCGAAAGCTGTAAACCGACAGAGGTCCACGATCTAATGGTGTGATCTTGGACCTCCGTAAGTGTACAGCTTTCGAGCTGCCCACGGAAAAAGACAAGAGAAACAAAATCTTTCTACACCCGCTTAGCCACGAACAATTTTTGTTTTCTTCATGCACGAGTACTAAACTTTACGTTTATAAAAAATTTAATTTTTGTCATTTCTGAACTAACGAAATACTTTTGAATCTTAATAATTTTTAAAAAACTTGGTACCTACCTACTTAAAAGCTTTGTATAATTTTTTTTTTAGCTTACCAACTTATTGTTCTCAAAAAAATGCAATATTCTGTCTCATAAAACATTTTCGTATAATTTCAAAAACAATGATGAATAAATAAAAAAGTCCGCCATTTTGAATCTGCCATTTTGTTTTTTTAAAGTTTGAGTTAAAAATTGTGTTAAATGACCTCAAGCAATGTAATATTTCAAGTTTGAGATAAATCGGTTGGTAAATAAGAAAATCCGCCATTTTGGATCCGCCATTTTGATTTCTGGATCCGCCATTGTTGTACTAAAAAACGTAAATTGTAGTATTACCAGGTTACCAAACACTACAACTACCAAGATTCAACAGTCGACTAAATGGATTTAACTTTACTTAACGAAAACAAATTTCAAATAAATTAGTTAAAAAAATGGAAATTTTGACGATGTTAGTACGATAAGATATCCGTATCAATTAAATATCACTATTTGCAAGAATCAATCTAGCAGAAAAATGCAGAGGTAAATAAATAAAGAAGAGTTTATTCTAGATTATAATGAAATCGCTGATCGTGAATTATTTGGAAATTTTTCTATTGGGGGAAGGAGAGGGTGGGGGTAGAGGATATTTTTTTTTATGTTGTATTGTCATCGGACCACTATGTGAATACCAAATTTCATCCAAATCGGATAATGGGAAGTGTGTCAAAAACTCATTTTTCTATGAAAGGGGGTGAGGGTAGAGGTGGGAGGATATTTTTTTCTTATTGTTGTATTATCATCGGACCACTATGTGTATACAAAATTTTATCCAAATCGGATAACGGGAAGTGTGTCAAAAACACATTTTTCTATAGAATGGGTGGGGGTAGGGTGGGAGGATATTTTTTTCTTAATGTTGTATTGTCATGGGACCACTACGTGTGTCAAACACGCTTCACAAGATTTGATAGATAGTTAGTTAGTTAGACAGAACATCTGAAGCTAAATAAAAGCTTGTAAAAAAAATTGCGTAAATGATTTTTTAAAGATGTTTTTATATAAATAATATATTTTATTTTTCATCTACACATTTTATCAAAAAAAAAATTTTTAGTCCGGCGCCGAGTTGGCCGGCGCCCAGTTGGCGGCGCCGAGTTGGACCGGCGCCCAGTTGGCCCGGCGCCCAGTTGGCGGCGCCGAGTTGGCGGCGCCGAGTTGGCGGCGCCCAGTTGGCGGCGCCCAGTTGTCCTAGACCGTGCTACACGTGCTTCGTATAGTTGTAAGTAGGTAATATAATAAAAATCATATTTTATAATTTGCCTCTATGAGCTTGTGGCACAGCATACCTAACAACCTAATATTTTTCTAGGTATTTATTTTTTGTTTGGCTGTTGTGGCTTGAATTGAAGGGATGAAAAATGGGTAGTGGATTTTTTATTTTGGCACACTATGTGTGCAATAAGGGGTGCTTGGATTTTTTTTAGTGTACAGCGTGTCCCATTTTCGATGGGATTAAATGGGAAACTCGGTTATTATTAAAGATATTGATTTTCTGATTGCACCCTACCGTGCTCTTGTTTTGAGCCCTTAAAAATGGCGTAATCAGATTTTTGCTATACCCCGTAGTTTCGCTAATACAGGGAGTTTTTGAAAAAATTGTATTTTTAATAATCCCTTGTATCTCGCTTATTTTGCGAGATATTTTTATTCTGTAAAAACCTTTTCATGGCAACTTTTTTAGAAGAAAATAATGACGTTGTCAACTTTTTAAAATATTGTTTAGTTTTTGAGATATGGTATTTATCATAAAAAAATTAAATACAGACCTGGATTTTTTTATTACTATTTTGATTGGTTTTATGCTAGTATTATCATAAAATAATAAAAATTTAAAAAAAAATTGTTTTAAGGCAAAAAAAAATATTTAATATTTTAAAAAAAATTAGTCCGAACCTGGATATTTCGAACATAAATATAAATTAAAAATTGTTAGTTAAACAATTTTTAGTTTAACTGTTTTGATACTTAGCATATTAAAATGGTTTTAAGTTAATTTACAGATTTATTTGAAACAAAGTCTACGAAAAATACAAAAAAAAAACAAATTACAAAAAATAACTAATTTTTCTGATTACCATTCTGTGTAAGACATTGTTGGCATTTTTGAGTAATTTTTCTTAACGCATTTTGCATAAAAATATTTCTGCCATTTAAATATTGGGATTTTGTTGCTTGATGAAGCAGTCAAACATATCACATTTTTCACAATCTGGATATGGGCGATTTCTAGCCAGTTTGAAATAATTGTAAGCCCAAAATGACAATGTCAATTCCACGTTTTTGTTTTGTAAATTTCACGACCTGCAGTGCTACCATCAAATAATTAGTATGATATTATTTTTGTAACTTTTTAACGTTTTTTACTTTATTTATAAATCTTTTAATTATCATTTCAAAACAGATAAACTAAAAATCGTTCAAATAGTGTGTCTTGCAATTTTTAATTTATAATTACGTTGGAAATTTCCAGGTTCGGAATATATTTTTTTTTTCAAATAATAAATAGTGTTTTTAACCTTAAATCAAAAAAATATTAAAGTTTTATCATTTTAAGGTAATAATAGCATATAACCAATCAAAATAATAATAAAAAAATCCAGGTCCGTATTTAAATTTTTTATGATAAATATCATATCTCAAAAAGTAAACAATATTTTAAAAAATTGACAACATCATTATTTTGCTCTAATAAAGTTGCCATGGAAAGGTTTTTACAGAATAAAAATATCTTGCAAAATAAGCGAGATACAAGGAATTAATTAAAATGCAATTTTTTCAAAAACTCCCTGTATTAGCGAAACCACGGGGTATAGCAAAAATCTGATTACACCATTTTTAAGGGCTCCAAAAAAGAGCACGGTAAGGTGCAATCAGAAAATCGATATCTTTAATAATAACCGAGTTTCCCATTTAATCCCATCGAAAATGGGACTGTACGCTATCTGCGTAGATTTTAGCAAGCATTATGTGTAAGATAGGTTCAAGGGTAGATACCCAACTGGCGCTAAGCAAAATCCTATAATTTTTTTTAAATTGATTAGCAAAATGGCTTTCGATATATATATTTTTTTTCATCTCACTGCCAAGCTTTATATGGGGTGCTTATTAAAAGCTTGTGCAGAACGGCACTAACCGCTTGCAAAAAAAAATTTATTTTGTTTCGAGAGGTTCGCTCAATATAAGAAGATATTGGGGAAGAAAGGAGAGCGGCGCCTCCACCAAATATGTCACGCTATTTTTGTGACGGGGGGTAGCTCAGTAATAGGTCACGTCAAAAAAATGGCATCTCTAAGGAACTGTCACGATGGACAGGCGCATACGCCTAAATACGTCACATTGGACGTTTGCGAGATGTTTTAGTTAAATAAAAATATGCCTGGCAGGCGAGGATGAGAAGGGTAACGTCGATGCGTGACGTCACCCGAGTTAATACGTTAATTTAGGTGGGTTTCAAACCCTTGGTAAAACCCTTTCTTCGAAAAGAATAAAAAATTACAGAACAAAGTTTAATACATATATTTTATTTCATATACAAAAACCCAACTATCATTCTAAAACAGGAAGTGCCCAAAATACCCTGTTTATAATTAAAAAATGGCCCTGGCCCCCAAATGAATTAATATTTCGCCCTTTGGTACCTACCAAAAAATTAGTCGACAAAGACCCCTCATCTTTGGTTAAGAAAAAAGGTGCAACGCACGCTACTAAATTAACTTAAAAAATGACGCCTTAGATTAACGTCGATAGGGCCTCTATAGATTTACGTGAGCGGTGAACGATCACACAGTCAACTTCATGGATACCTAATGGGAATATCTCTCTCTTTCGAGCTGGACTTTTTCTTCGGAAGGATCTCCTTTTTCAGGCTGGCTGAAACTCCTAGGCAAGCACCTTCTTCAGGGTATAGTGGTGGACCACTTATTCAGGGAGAAAACCAAAAGTTCAACCGTGTAATGGTTAATTATTGTAATTTGTCGATCGGTTTTTATACGCAAATAATGTCTCGTCAGCTTAATCGATCGACATTGATTACTAGATTTTCTTTTAAAGAAAAACATTAAATTATTTAATTACAATATTGAACAATATTCCATTGAGTAAAAATTTAGGTATTTGAATAATTCTCATTTAGTTATTTAGACTGTGTGACAATAGCACAAAACCAATCGACAATTGAAAAAATCAAATTTTTAAATAAATCTAAATAAATAAAGTGATAATTTTCGAAACTATTTGTGTACCTATCAGTAAAGACGGCGATAATTAGCATTAGGGTTACGAGTTGAGATAAAATCACTTTAAAAAAGTTTGAGAGTTGAGAAAATTTAGTACTTATTTGAAAGAACAAGTTGAATTGAAAATTGAGCTAATAACTAAAATTTTATAGTTTATTATTGAGGGTATGGACGGCTTTGAGTAGCAAAAAGTACAAAAAATTAGTTTTTCAAAATTGTTGTGGGTATGGAGAGCTTGGAGTAGCAATCAAAAAGTTAAATTGACAAAATATTGAAAACAATTTTTCGTAACTTAATGGTATCAACAATTATACCAACAAGTATAACCTTTTGTCTATTCAGTATATGACCACAACCAACTAAGACGTAAACAAATTAACAAAATATTGCGTATTTTGAGCAAGCAAATTTTTTCTTTTAGAAAAATACCTACTTGGAAGTTTATACAGACATAAAATTATTATAATATTTTTCCGTTACGAGAGAGAAAACCAATATCCTGCTCGAAGGACCAAAATAGATTGTGGGAATGATGTTAGTTCCTTCGATAGCTAGCCGAGCTTCAAAGTAGACCCGCTTATGGTTTTCCTTAAAAATCCAGAATAAAAAAGATAGGTCTTTTTTATCCCAACTTACCGATTCACTGTAGATCTTCTTCCAGGGTAGGCCTACCTCTCCTTCTTCTGGTGGGTCATAGAAACTAGGTAGATTGCAGTCGAGCACTTTTTGAGGGTTGAGTAAATCGAGAAAAATATTCGGTTAAATATATTTTATTTAAATTGATTGAGTTCACAGTCACGTAGCTTTAAGCACAACTGAGACTATTTTCACGGATCACCTAATAAAAGGTGATCCGTGCTATTTTTGTACTGATAAAAATGTTTTCGTTTTTCTTTCACCTTCTCCGTGCGTTGAGGCAAAAAAAGGTATTGATTCGCGTAGATTAATTAAATTAAAAGTCAGAATATCGAGGAAACTAATATTTGAGCAAAGAGTATTGAAAATAAATTTTAAATTGGAAAATAGAAAAAATCATTAAATTTAATGATTAATAATAAAATTAATTAAAATTAAACAATCATTTTGGGACGGTACACAATTGTTGTTACATCTAGCTGTACGAACCAGTAAAGTAGTTACGGAATTTGGAATAACATCGAATCTGACACACACTAACTCATGTATAGATCATCAAAATTCTACTATACTTTCAGAAATGCTAGAAGGCTAAAATTATGACAAAACCCTTGAAAAATTAAAATTTTTTTTTTTAAATTTACGCTCTTCTCCTATACATGCAAAGTTATGTAAAACCATTGCTTAAATATAAAATTAACATTGCCCACTGCGAGAAATGCTAGAGCTGAAATTTGGCAAACTGATAGAAATTACAACAAACATATTTAAAAAATTTAAAAAATTCCAACTTTTAATTTACTTTACTCCCTTTATACATGTAAAGTTATGTAAAACATAGTGCAATGGTTAAAACTAATATTGCTCACTTCCAAAAATGCTAGAGAGCAGGGATTTGTCTGACTGATAGAACTCCCAGTCCCCCACCCCCACACAGGTATTAACGCGATTATGTACCTATAATACATAGATCTATAGGTATAACAAATAAATAAACAATAGCATCACAATCTCTTGAGTACAAAAAAATTACCCCCACTCTCTCTCACAACTAGTAAAAGCGCCTTTCTTTCTATCCAAAAAGCAAAAACTTCCACTTTCCAATATAGGATTTAACTTATACAATATGGATATAAGCAGAAAACTAATTAGGTATACAAAGTTTTATACAATTCGTTAATATTAAAATGGATATAAAAGGAATCATACCAAAAACTAGCACTTCCTGTCCTGTAAGAAATTAAACATGAAAAAATATCATAGCTCTAGTACTAATGCATAAATTAGGTAATAAAAATAGAAATTTATTGGTTTCAAAACTTATATTAAAAAAGGTAAGCAAGTCGTCAGTCTTGAACATTATTCCACAGATTTTACTACTTTAAAACTCAATATTTTCTAAATCCTTTAAATTATTTGTGAAATCATAACAGAAACATTTCATGTAAGAAAAGGCCAAGTACGCGAAAATGGTAATCTGTAAAAAGAATTGAGATCAAAGTATAGCCAAGTTTTTCAATACACATTTTAAAATGACAGGTTCTCACTAATTTAAACATGTTTATTTAAACTTGGCTATTACGGCTGCATAATTGAAATATTGCTACAAGAACGTAAACACGTTTAATTGTAATAGCAAAGTTTTAATAAACATTTCCAAATTATTGAGGACCTTTCATTTTGAAATATGTATTAACTTAACTATACTTTGATCCCAATTCTGTTTACGGACAACTATTTTCGCTTACTTTGCCTTTTTTTACATGAAATGTTTTTGTTATGATACACCTTATAAAAGGACGTTTTAAAAAAATGTAATTGTAATTTTGTAATTGTAATTTTATCTACTAGGTGGCAAAGGCAGTTGAGTATCTGCACCGGCAGCACATCATTTACAGAGATTTGAAGTCGGAAAACGTCCTGGTTTGGGAAATGCCACCGCCATTTGTTAACCATCCAGAACATCCTGTACATATTCGTGTTGCAGATTACGGTAGGAATTAATAGTATCTAAAAAATTTTTAATATCGACAAAGCTTTTCGTCATCATAATATACACGGGTGTCCCGAAAATGTCTTTATATACTGGTAACACAGATTCCTTAAACCAAAATAAGTCGATTTATGAACTAAACCAATTTTCAGGTTAAATAATGTACAATACTGTAAACATCTTAGAGTTTGGTAAAAATCCATTAATGCTAACGACAGTTATTTGACAGTTTCAAAATTGAAAAAAAGTTAACTTTTTAACGGAGCATCGCACAGTGGTTGAAACCGGGCCATTTTCGGAAAATAATATATAGCTCAGAGAATAATAGACGGAACTTCGTGAAACTTTGCACATAATTTCTTTAATGTATAAGACAATATATGATTACAATAATTTTTACCCTCACCTCTTATGCCTTTAAGAGGCAATTATTTCCAAAAGTTCCTAATTTTAACACAAAATTAGTATTTAGCATTCACTGAATTTCGAGAAAATTTAATCAGATTTTTGATTAAGAGAGAGTGTCATAAATCATTATTGAAAATCTAAACATTTTTTAATTGGAATTGTAGGCTGGGAAATGAGGAATAGAAATTATTGTTCTCAATCAAAATGAGAAATCATCAATAGCCCATATAGGATAGAAGCAATATCTTTAATTGAATAGAACCTAAATAAAAATATGTTCCAAATTTACGCTCAAACAACAGTTGAAAAATTAAATTAACAAGAATAACAAATTCAACAATAGAAGGAAAAATAAAAAAAGGTAATTTTTTCATTCTTTTAAACAAACAAAAACATATTCTAGAACCTAACGCAAATATATAATAAATTTATAAAAGAAATGAACCTTTATTCTTCTGATAATAATAATTTAACATCTGGTAAGCCCAGTGATTTCAGACTTGGCTCTGTCCTGAGTCCATATATATATGGTTCTGAGGTAGCACACAACATATTGAAAACATCTTCATTCGAAGATTTTCTAGAGCATTTTCGAGAATGATCCAATCGAAATTTTCTATAGTCCTTATTTCTGGCCTCCTGTGCCTCTTCGGTTAAAAATCCAATTGGCAACATGGTAGCCGAAATTATTTCTTTCCCATGAATCAAAATCTTATAGACCGTATTAGGCATGTAATACCACTCATATAAAGAAACAAGAAGCTCGGCAGTCTGAAAACAGTATGTTCTAAACTTCTCGGGATCGCTGGACTTATTGGAATTTAGGGTTGTCAGAATGATAGAGAATCTGTGTATTAATTCTTGGTCCACACCAGTTATTTCTGATGTTAGCCCGGGATTAGAAAAATCTTCTTGACGTATTGCCATCATTTGTTGTTCCCATTCCTTGCTTCACATAATCAACTTTGAGACCCATCCGTTCATTTAATTGTGTTTGTATTCTTTTTTTTTTCGGTTTCATGGTTATTTTTCGAATCTGTTCTACAGCTTTTCAAAGTTTGATTATATGCCACATTCAGAATACACAACTAACGTGTCTCGCAAATTTTTGATTTCAGTTTCCACCCGATCAACTTCTTTTTTCGTACTTTCAGGTGTTTCTTTTAAAAATTCGAATTTTATTGGTCGACAGTCTTGTTGAAGAAGGTCTAGGATTTATCCAAATGGTTTTATCAATATTGTCATACTCATACAATTTTAGTGGTACTAATGATGTCAAAAACATATTTGCATCTGTCTTTTCTTTCTCAATAAATATTTGTTTGTACTCACTATGACCGAATGATCCGTCACATCCCCACTTTGAGACCAAGGTTAATGATTCACATGGTATTTCAGCTTCAGATTTGCTTAAAAGGATTCGCTTTGCTATGTGATCCAGCAAGTTTTGCAATGGTATACTAGCTGAATATTCGTTCACCTCGATATTCTCTAGATAACATTGCTTCTTTGCTTCCAATATTTGATGGTACGGAGGAAAAATATTTGAATTCAGCTGCGTACAAGCGTTTCTTTGGGTTTCATACTGTTATATTTTGAAAGTCCTGTGTCAAGAATTAAAGCCAAAGCTTTTTCGGGAGAAAAAACATTGTTCTTGGTAGTCGCTTCGCTTAAAAAATTAATCACTTACTTATGTGTGCTAGAACAGAGACGAAAGAAGAGAAACTAATTCAAATGATATTAGGCATCTAAATTAAAATCAGCTTACTTACTTTTGATTTTATTTGTGGCTTCAGTCAGTTATTAATCCTTTAGAAAACTGATCACATAACTGATTAATTTTATATCGCTTTGCTCGACTGCAACATTCCTCAAATTCTTTTTCTGGTCGTTCTCTACTTCTTTTAAGAGAATCTAAAGTTACTGTTAAGTCATTTTATAGCCAGTTTTCATAGTTATTCAAAAATCTATCCCTTGTTCTATTAGATACCGTCCATTTTTCCACAAACTTGGGCAAAAAATGCTGTTGAACTTCTCTTCTAAATAATTCTAAAAGTTCTGTACTTATATCAGGATTTACTGATTTCACACCTTCGCAACAAAAATCTATATCTCGTTTGACATTAATAATAATTTCGCTAAGTTCACGGTACGATATGCTGAAACTCGACGTTTTTGTTGATCACACTTCTTTCCAAGGAAGTACCCAACTGAGTAAAATAATTCAGTAAAACAAAATCCTTTATCTAAAACGAATTTCATACAGACCAAATTGTTCCACTTTTTTGCAAAAAAACTTGAAAGATAACCCAGGACAAAATGAGAAAAAATTATTCTTTTTATTTATTTATCAGAAATATCTTAATAAAAATTTTTGTTAAGAAAATAGATAAAAAACATTTCAATTGTTTTTGACTTTCAACAATAACGAAAAATTCGATGCAAAACTTTACCTTGATCTACAAAAACTGTGCTAAAATACAGACTCTAAGACCATATATAGGACGTGGGGGGGAGGGGGGGCGTTCTACTGTCACCCCACTGTGACATTTTGATTTCAGCCTCAAATATCAAACTATACTCCGAATTTTCAAAATTTTCCGTACATCCCCCACTTTGATAGAAATTAAATCCAGAGGGGCAAAACAGGGCGGCCAAATTTGATATCGATTGAAAGAAGAGATCTTTTGGAACAACAAAGTGTAACTAGTTGCTTGGGGCAAGCTGGGACAAGGCACTTTGCTTTCCATCAAACTTTTATTTGTATTTTTTATCAAATTTTTCACTAACATCAACAATTAAATATTCAAATCGACCAAATTTTGAAATTTCCCTTGTCCCCGGTGTCAAAGTGCCCAATTATTTTCTTCCGTTTTAAAATGGGTGAAGACGTTCTGCGTCAAATACATTCAAAAATCTAACCCGCACACCAGTAAAAAAGTATAAAAAAATTCAAAATTTCCACTTTGCCTAAAAATTTCTCTAAAATTTACAAAAAAAATATGTGTTTTAAGGACACCGATTAGTCCTCGATTTCAGCCTAGCTAAATTTCATTCATTAATTTAAAATAAATTTAGGGTTTTTTTCATAGGCTTCAACCACTGTGCATCGCATTAATTTGCAACTCTTGAAATATAGTAGAGCACATTTTTCTTAATAATTTACGTAATTAAGCTTCGTAGGAGCTTTCGTTTCTGAGATATTTACATATTACTCTGTGATAGGAGTGTGTAAAGACCTTTTTGATATATTATAACGTGTCAGGTATTCGGTTTTCACAATAAATACAAAAGCTACCTCCTAGTTATTTGATAGGACCCTATTTTTAGGTATAAGTCGACTTACGCTGCCGTCAGGAACAAAAGGTTTTGGTGGTACCGAAGGATTTATGGCGCCCGAGATAATGCGGTACAACGGAGAAGAAGAGTACACTGAAAAAGTGGATTGTTTTTCCTTTGGCATGTTTATCTACGAGTTGCTCACATTGCATCAGCCGTTTGAGGGTCACGAGTCCGTTAAAGAGTGCATTCTGGAGGGAGGAAGACCGCCGCTAACTTACAGAGTAAGTAATAAATGTAGTAAGGCGATAATATTTTATACATATACCTTCTATTATTGAATAACATGCCAATAATTAAGAAGGTAAATCTTGATTCCATTTTGACCAAAAAGGTCATTTGAACATAATGTCCTAAACGTCTTAACTTTTGTGATACAGGGTGTTATTTTTTTGTTAAATTCTCGATTTTATCTGTGATACTGCTTCTCATTGATATTTTTATGAAATTTGATTCACACTTTCTATTTATTAAGGGACATTGTCTGATGTATAACATATTTTTATTTTATTTTGGCGAATGGCATTTTTACGACAATTTCCTTCCTTTACCTGTTGTTTTTTATAAAATTAATTTTTAAATTGTCATTTTTTTCTGAGTAAATGTTGTTTGCTGATTTGTTTTCATTTGAGGTACAGTTTTCGTATAAAAAAATATTAAATTTATTAAAAATTGCATCTCGCTAGACCCCTTACAAGAAAAAATCATTTATTTAACTTTGAACAAAAATTTAATTTAATAGAATAATTTTTCCCCTCACAAACGCCACTGGTCGAAATAAAATAACATGTTGTAAATCAGAAAATGCATTTTCATGAATAGAAAGTGTATGTGTGTTCATAAAAATATCGAGAGCAGTATCGCAGTTATTGATAAAAAAAGAGATTTTGAAAATCTTTAACATCTCAAAAGTTAAGACGTTTAGGATATATGTTTCATATAAAGTTTTTTTCTTAAAGTGGACCTAAGCATTACCTGCTTATATATTAGCATATTACTTAATATGCCCCGGTATAGTTTGGGTTTTTTTTTACGGTTAAGCACATTCGCAAGAAGATCCCTATAACGCTCGAGAAGCGGCAAGTGCGCGGAAATGTTGGTGTGTGTTGGTTTTGAAACGGTTCAGGTTGTAACCTGCAGGGCAAACTGTCGCAGGGAGTTTATTCCACAGCGATGCTGTTCACCAGAGATATGAATTCTGATATAATGAGGTTCTTGGTGCCTCTATTTTGACAGTAAATTGATTACTGTCTGTTTGACGTATTCGCCTAGTACGTGCTACTCCCGGGGGATCATACGTGCCAACTCTTCAGAGCATTTTCCGTGATAGTACCTGTAGAAGAGAGATAAATCGCCCACAGTTCTTCGATGTTCGAGACTATCCAAGCTACGGGTAAGTGCGGGGTCATTGATCAGCTTGATAGCTCGTTTTTGCAGGGCAAAGCACTAAAGTATCTTTAGATGCCGCACTCCATAGATGTGAGCAGTACTCCATAGTTGGTCGAATCTGGGATTTGTAGAGTTTCAGCAGTTGGCTTGGTGTATACAAATGTCTTGTACGAAATAGCACCCCAAGCTTTTGGGACGCCCTTTTAGCTATATCTGCCACGTGACTGTGCCAAGACATGTTGGTCTCTGCAGTGACTCCTAAGATGTTCAACTGGCTCTGCAATGTGACAGCACTTCCAGATAGCTTGATGTTTGGCTCAACGGTGCTGGTCTTTTTTGAAAACAGGGCTGCTTGGGTTTTTTGCGCGTTAAACTGTACAAGGTTTTTGTTGTCCCAGTCCTCTATTATCTCCAGGTCGTTATTTATCTGCGATATTTGAGTTAGTCTAAGATGATGGAGTTCAAGTGCGGAGAGACATGTGGGTGGTATGACTGAGGAGACTGCCATCATCTGCAAAGCAATAAAGTGGATTTGGCTTGGAAGGTTTGCTCCCTGTGGCACACCAGCATTTATTTGGTAAGAGTTGGAGTTCCGGCCATCCAGTGCAACATAAATGGATCTATCCTTAAGGTAACTTTCAAACCAAGTGCAAAGTTTCATGCCAGATTTTATCGAATGCTTTAGATATATCTAAGGCAATTGTTAATTGTTCTTGTTTCACCCCGCAACTCAATTGCTTTTTGTCATAAGTAAGTGAGTGACGTATGTAAGTAAATCGCCAGTTGACCTATATTTTCGAAATCCGTATTGCTTGTCGTTGATAATTTTGTACTTTTCCAAGTACTTGGTTAGGTGATTGTTCACAACTCTTTCCATTACTTTTGATATCACCGGAAGTAGAGCAATTGGTCTATAGTTTAACGGATCTGTCTTTTTTCCTTTCTTTGGAATGGGTTGTACTACGGCAGACTTCCATGATGATGGATATACTCCTTGCTTGTAAGATAAATTGAATAATTTAGCGAAAGTTGGGGTGAGTGCGTTAGCACAATTTTTGAGTACTATCGCGGGAATGCCATCTGGACCCATTGCTTTATTTGTATCCAACTTTTTAAGGGATTTTCGTATTTCTCTGTGACAAAAGGGTACCTCTGGCATACTGTAGGAAACCCTTTCAATGAACGGTGGAGTTTTTCCATTTGACACTGTTAGGTCTGATGTTATGGCTGAGTATTTTTATCTGTAAGTGGTGGTATGGATGACTTGGTGAAGTTTGATCCAACAGCTTTTGCAGAAGACCAAAAGGACCTAGAACTACTTGGACAATTCAGCAACCTGTTTTTTATTCTTTGATTGTATGTTTCTTTGGCGGCGTCAATAGTAATTTTGCAACTATTTCTGGCTTCTATAAATTCTGTGTGGTTTTGAGCGGTTTGTTGTCGTTTCCAAAGGTTATATGCTGTGTGTTTTTTCTGTACAGCCGTTTGACACTGGCTGTTGAACCAAGGTTTTACATTTTCTCTGCGTTTTATTGTATGTGGGATGTATGCATCCATTCCAGATAAGATTACTTTTGTCATTTCATTACAGCAAATAGTGGGATCAGCTGTTTTAAAGCAAACCTCTTGCCATGGAAAATCCAGGTAAAACTGTTTAGGGTCATTCCATTTTGCCGATTTATAGTGCAACATTTTACGAGGAAGTGATTGATGGCTTGGTGGTTTGAGCATTTCGCACTTTGTTATTATAAGTTTATGATCGGATGAACCAAGTAAGGGATCTACTTGAATTGTGTACGAGTCAGGATTTGTATTTAGGAACAAGTCTAAAAGCGCTGCAAATTCACCCCTTTCTGAGATATGGGTAGGTTCATCGACAAGCTGTGTTAGACCACAACTTATGGCAAAAGCTTCTGCTTCCCTGCCTTCATTATCTGTTTTGTTGTGGTGTTTTAGCTAGGGTATATTGTGGACATTGAAATCTCCTAAAAAAACAATTTCCGCATGTGGATAGTTAGACTGTATACTATCACAGTTTTCGGATAATGTCGCGAAAAGGTTTTGGATCTCGGTGTACTTGGCGGTCGGTAGAGGCAGCAGATGAACTTGGTCGATGACTTTGAGGTGAATTTTATTTTATTAATTTTAGACATATGATATCGAGGTTCGGTTCGGTTCGGTTCGGTTCGGTTCGGTTCGGTTCGGTTCGGTTTCGGTTCGGTTCGGTTCGGTTCGGTTCGGTCCGGTTCGGTTCGGTTCGGTTCGGTTCGGTTCGGTTCGGTTCGGTTCGGTTCGGTTCGGTTCGGTTCGGTTCGGTTCGGTTCGGTTCGGTTTTGAGCGGTTTGTTGTCGTTTTCAAAGGTTATATGCTGTGTGTTTTTTCTGTACAGCCGTTTGACACTGGCTGTTGAACCAAGGTTTTACATTTTCTCTGCGTTTTATTGTATGTGGGATGTATGCATCCATTCCAGATAAGATTACTTTTGTCATTTCATTACAGCAAATAGTGGGATCAGCTGTTTTAAAGCAAACCTCTTGCCATGGAAAATCCAGGTAAAACTGTTTAGGGTCATTCCATTTTGCCGATTTATAGTGCAACATTTTACGAGGAAGTGATTGTTGGCTTGGTGGTATGAGCATTTCGCACTTTGTTATTATAAGTTTATGATCGGATGAACCAAGTAAGGGATCTACTTGAATTGTGTACGAGTCAGGATTTGTATTTAGGAACAAGTCTAAAAGCGCTGCAAATTCACCCCTTTCTGAGATACGGGTAGGTTCATCGACAAGCTGTGTTAGACCACAACTTATGGCAAAAGCTTCTGCTTCCCTGCCTTCATTATCTGTTTTGTTCTGGTGTTTTAGCTAGGGTATATTGTGGACATTGAAATCGCCTAAAAAAACAATTTCCGCATGTGGATAGTTAGACTGTATACTATCACAGTTTTCGGATAATGTCGCGAAAAGGTTTTGGATCTCGGTGTACTTGGCGGTCGGTAGAGGCAGCAGATGAACTTGGTCGATGACTTTGAGGTGAATTTTATTTTATTAATTTTAGACATATGATATCGAGGTTCGCTGGTTCTAGCGTCTCCTATCCATGACATGAAAGGTCATTTTCAATGTACACACAGATCCCAAAATTATGTCGAAATCGGTGGTGTAGGTCATAGCCCGGATAAAGATAGTTCACAATATGTGTTGCAGAACTGATTTTAGTTTCAGTGAGAACAAGGATGTCAGGTCTTTGTTCTTCAAGATGTTGGTGAACTGAATTCATGTTGGTACTTAATCCTTTTATATTGCTAAAATCAATTCTGTGTTGAGTTTTTGGTCTTCTTTTAATATATTTGCATAAAGCACCCCCAGGATCACCCGACGCTCGGAGATCCGAGTGGTCGGGTATTTTACCTCCGGAATATTTTGATCCTGGAGGCGCCATCATGCTATCTGGTACTCATTGTTGGAACCGGACTGCCAGGGCAGTAGCGGAGCGTGGTGATACCACTTAGCGCTACTCAGTTCTGGTATGGTGGTATCTCACCGGTCGACGCCCAATGAGTAAAAGCGTCTACACCTACTATTGGGAGGATAGGGCGAGGTTTATATTATTTTATTGTAATAAGTTTTATTCTCCTTAGGAAACGTTATATCCAAGCTACTTCTTAGACCTCATGGTTTTATGCTGGTCACAGCAACCAAAAGATAGACCCTCTGCTAGTCAGATTGTCTCGATCGCCAGCGCGCCAGAATTTACGCATCTTAGCGACGTCATGTTTTTGAAACATCCTGCTTCAGTAAGTATTATACATCAATTTATTTATCTTAAACATTTTAAAACATTTGATCTTTTGGACGTCAACATGTCAACAGCATATAGAGCTAAGCCCAAATCTCTGTTTATTTTTAGCCCTGTTTTTTTGATCGGTTTTAAGATTATGATAGTGAGTTTTTTAAACCTATAGCATAGAGGAATATATACTACGTAGTAAATATTCCTCCATGCCTACAGGAAGATTTTTGGGGATTTTTTTGCAAATTTGATACACAGTTAGGCATGACTCCGAGGACCCTCCAATGAGTATCATTTTTATCGACGACGGCGTACATTGGGTGTCGGCGTCATGACGCATTCATTTTTTTTAGACAGAGCCCCAGTTTGACAGGTATATCTTTGCCAAACATCAACATTTTAATATATTAGTTAAACCGCTAAAAACACGAGGAAATGCCCTTTGATATGGTATATAAAGCATATTTTTCTGATGTTCGTATGATTGTATAAAATGTTTTAAACTTGAAATAAAAAGAAATATTGTATTTCTTTATTTTTAAATTTACATACAACAAAATACACCCAAATAACACATTTTCAACGTTATCTGAAAAAAAAATTTGGTGGAAAATAATACCTTCTCTAGTTATTGCTACGCGGGCTAGGATATTAAAAACGGAAAAGGGCGCATGTGAAGGAAATTTACAAAATCTAAATTTATTAACAACGGCTACTTATCTTCAAATTTTTACCTTCCTAGCAATCTCGTCGTAAGGTCTGTCTGTGTGTGTGTATGTGTGTGTGTGTATGTGTGTGTGTGTGTGTGTGTGTTTATATGTGTGTGTGTGTTTGTGTGTGTGTTTGTTTGTGTGTGTATAATCTGTATTTACTGTGGCCTCATGTGTGTGCATCATCCTGTACTGTGGCCTCCGTTCTACTTGTGACCTCATACACCCTGATGTCACAGCAAAATTGCCTTTATCATTAAAAAGAAAGGAGATAAACAGCAATTTTTGAATTTCCCGCCATGTCACGTCCTTTAACGGCTGATTTCAATTGATGTTTATTTTTCGAGTTAATAAAAATTTTAGACTTTGTGTACAAGATGCCACAAATCATAAGGAGGCACACGTGCATCAACCCGACTTGTGGCATCATTGTATGGTGTCGCCCTCTGAAGTATACACTTTTAAGTTCAGATCAATATTTTTAAATGTGAATAGGTTTTGGATGAAGTGCTCATTTAACAAAATATTACTTTTATCATTAAGACCAAAATATTAGTTTTATCATTAAAACAGTGCTTTTATTTAAAAATAAAATCTGTCTTTTTACTTTAAATTCGTGAAAATGTATGGAAAACTTTGGCAATGTTCAGGGAAAGTATGAAAGTGTTCTGCAAAACTCTGGAAAAGTTCATGAACAGTCTGGAAAATTTTAGTAAATCTCTGGAAATGTTAAGGAAAATACTGAAAACTCCGGAAATGTTCAGGAAAAGTATAGCATGTTGAGGGAAACTCTGGAAAAGTTCAGGAAAAGTCTGAAAATATTTAGAAAAAGTATGGGAAACTCGCGAAATGTTCTGGAAAACTCTGGAAATATTCAGGAAAAGTCTGGAAATGTTCAGGAACAGTTTGAAACAATTTAGGAAACGTCTGTAAATGTTTAGGGAAAGTCCGGAAATAGTCAGGAAATGTATGGAAAATTCGGGAAATATTTTGAAAAAATTCAAGAAAATCTGGAACATTTAAGAAAAAGTCCGGAAATGTTCAGGAGATACCTGGCAAATTCTGGAAATATTAAAAAGAGTTTGTAAAAGTTTAGAAAAGTCTGGAAAACTTGGGAAATGTTCTGGAAGACTCTGGAAATGTTTTTGAAGACTGAAAAAGTACAGGAAAAGTCCAGAAATGCTCAGATAAATGGTGGGTGTGCTTTCGTTCTCGACGTTTCGCCATCTCCAGTGGATGGCATCTTCAGGAGAAGTCTTCGAGAAGCCGACAAACAGTCAACATCTCCTGAAGATGCCATCGACTCGAGATGGCGAAACGTCGAGAACGAATTTCCAACGACGACGGCCGAACAGCCCGAAAGCACACCCACCATTGGACGATGGCCGCGAAAGCCTTTCACAATTTGCTCAAAAAAAGTTTGGAAAACTCGGGAAATATTCTGGAAAACTCTGGAATAGTTTAGGAAAAGTCTAGAAATGTTCAGGAAAAGTCTGGAAATACGGGATATATTTTGAAAAACCCAGGAAATATTGTTGAAAAACTTTGGAATTGTTCAAGAAAAGTCTAGAAATGTTTTGGAAGAGTTTGGAAGATTTTCAGTCTGTAAATGTTTAGGAAAAGCCTTCTCGGGAAAAGTCTGGAAATCTCGGAAAATGTTCTGGAAAAATCAGAGAATGTTCAGAAAAACTGTGGAAAACTCAGAAAATATTCTGGGAAACCTTGGAACTATTTAGGCAATGTATGGAAAACATGTAAAATGATCTGAAAAACTCTGGAAATGTTCAGGATAAGTCTTGAAATTTTTTGGAAAACTCGGGAAATATTATATATTATATTAGGAAACGTCTGGAAATGTTCAGAAAAAGTATGAAAAACTCTGGAAATGTTCAAGAAAAGTCCGCAAAACTCTAGAAAAGTTATGGAAAACTCTAAAATTGGGTGAAAAACTCTGGAAATGTTCAAAAACTCAGGAAAAGGTAAGGAAAAATTTGGAAAATTTCAGGAAAAGTCTGTAAATCTTTAGGAAAAGCCTGAAAAACTCGGGATTGTTCAGGAAAAATCTAGAAAAGTCTGGAAATGTTAAGAAAAAAATATAAAATTTCTGGAAAACGAACGAAAAAGTTCGGAGGCTCTGGAAAACGCGGGAAATTTTTGGAAAACTCTGGAAATATTTAGGAAGTCTGAAAAACTTGGAAATGTAAAAAAAACTCTGAAAATGTAAAAAAAACTCTGAAAAAGTTCAGGGAAACTCTAGGAATGTTTAGAAAAAGGGCTAGAAACATTAGGAAAATTTCTGGAACACCTTAAAAATATTTTGAAAAAGTGTGGAAAACATGGAAAACGTTTTGGAAAACTTTGGAAATTTTTAGGAAAAATCTTGAAAATATCTAGAATACTCGAAAAATGTTTTAAAAAGCTCTGGAAAAGTTCAGGAATAGTCTAAAAATGCGGAAAATGTTCCGAAAAACCCTGAAAATATATATCGGAAAAGTATTGAAAACTTGGGAAGTGTTTTGGAAAAATCTTAAAAATTTGTTAGACTCGGGAGATGTTCTTGAGAACTTTGGCATTCATCGGGAAACGTCTGCAAATGTTCAGAAAAAGTATGGAAAACTCTGGGAATGTTAAAGAAAACTCCAGAAAAGTTTGAAAAACTCTGAAAATATTCAAGAAAATTCTGGAAAAGATCAGAAAAGATCTAGAAAGGTTTAAGAAAAGTCGAGAAAATGCAGGAAATATTTTGGAAAAGTCTAGAAAAAAAGTCTAGAAATGGTCGGGAAAAAAATTGAACATTTTAGGAAAAGTCTGTAAATGTTTAGATAAAAAGCCTGAAAACCTGGGCTATATCCAGGAAAACTTTGGTGAAATTTAGAGAAATCTAAGAATGTCTAGAAAACTCATAAAATGTTCTGGAAAACCCAGAAATATTTAGAATAAGTAAGGAAAACTTGGGAAATATTCTTTAAATCTTCAGGAAAAAACTTGAAAATTTCGGCAAATATTCTGAACACCTCTGGAAATGTTCAGGAAACATTTGAAAATGTTCAGGAAAGTTTGTAAAACTTTTCAGAAAAGTCCGGAAAGCTCCACAAGAGTTTTGAAAAGTATGGAAATGTCTGGAAACACCCTGCAAGAAATCGAAAAAATTCTCGAAAGGTCTGGAAAAGATATGAAAAGTCAAGTTCAGAGAAAATATGGAAAATGCGGGAAATTTTCTGAAAAACTAGAGAAATATTTAGGAAAAATCTGGAAAATTCAATAAAAGTCTGAAATTGTCCATGACAAGTCTGGGAGTTTCTGTAAATGTTCAGGGAATCTCTGAAAAAATTTAGGAAAAGTCTGCGGACGTTCAAGAAAGCTCGGAAAACCCTGTTTTAGAAAATCTTTAAAGAACTCTGGAAATGTTCTGAAATTGCTTAGGAAACATCCGAAAATGTTTAGGGAAAGCATGGAAAATTCTGGAAAAGTTTGAAATTGTCCTAAAAAGTATGGATTTGTTCAGAAAATATCTGAAAATGTTCTGGAAATGTTCAGGAAAAATATGGAAATCTCTCAAAATGTTCTGGAAAAAATCTGGACATGTTAAGAAAAGATCTTGGAATGTTCAAGATAAGTCTGGAATACACGGAAAATGTTCTAAAAAACACTGGAAATTTATAGAAAAAGTATTTAAAAACCGGGAAATGTTCTGTAAAACTGTGGAAAAATTCAGAAAACGTCTGGAAATATTCAGGAAAATGAGTGAAAACTCGGGAAGTGTGAAGTCCGAAAAATTCTTGAAAAGTTTAGAAAAAGTATGGAAGCCTTGGAATGCGCTGGAAAAGGTTGAAGAATTTCAGGAAATGCAGAAAATAATCAGGAAAATTCTGCAAATATTTAAGAATACAACACTGAAGATAATTTTATTTCACAACTATTTTTTTGACCTTACACATGTGACTTTACCAAAAATCTAAAAAATATACAATATTGCGGTTAATTGTTTGTAAATGTTTATTTCTAAGTTGGCCAAAAGTATTGTTTGTTTCGCTTTCCCACACGTCTGCTGACGTATACTTACATTAAATTGAATTTTGGCATGAAAAAAGAGCAACATCGTTACACACCAGATAAATTGTATTTACTGTGGCATCTTCGTTACACACCTGGTAAATTGTATTTACTGTGGCATCGATGCCACAAGTCACGTTGTTGCACAAATCTTTAACTAACTGTAACTTTTGAATGGAGGAGTGTATTGAAGTCTAAGTCAGTGCAAAATTTTTTATATCTCTTCATTTTTCTCACTCTTGGCTTGGTCTCCATGAGGCCACAAGTCTGGATAATGCACAGATGCCACAATAAATATATGAACGGGTATAAGTGTGTGTGTTTGTGTGTGTGTGCCTGTGTGTGTGAGTTTGTGTGTGTAAAGTCATAGGTGTAAATACCAATAAAATTTTTCTTTGTAAAATCACTCCATAGTTAAAATTTGATGTTTTTTCCGAACCCTCAGCTTGTAGTTTGCTTCTTTTCACATCTAAATGTTTGCATAATATCAATTTATAAAGTATTGCAACATTTTTTAGTGTACTGGAAACCTTACACATCCAAAATAAACAATTTTTTTCTTTAAACTACCCTTACGGTATTGGTCAGAGGGTTGTATTTGATAAGTTGATCGTGCAATATTAAACAGTATGCTATAATTTTATCAGGTACAGCTTTTTTCGTTTCAACTGCACCACCTTTGAGCGCGTCTTTAATCTGTCGAGAGTAGTCAATAACTACCAGTGGAGAATAAGATTTTTGAAACTTAGAAAGATTAGCTCTTATATTTCAATGCAAAACTGTCAAAATATGGTCTGACATTATTATTGCATGACTTTATTTCGATAAGTCCCTAATAACGCTCTGCAAATCATAAGCAACATACCAAAGTCGAATTTAAAACCTAGACTTTTATTTATCTATAATTAAAGTCGATAGTATTTATTTTGGTTCGTAATAGTAAGCCAAATCCTTATGTTGAAAGATTAGCTATCATATCTCAATGAACAACTGTCAAAATACGGCCTGACACTAAGATTGCATGACTTTATGTCAATAAGTCCCTAATAGCGCACTGCGGTATTTTTAGTGCATATAAACTGCTCAAAAATTGAAGTAAGCCACCCCATTTTTTTGGACATTTTTAAAGTAAATTTATTCCTAAACGAAACGGTCAATTCACAAACAATTTTCTTTGTGATATAGCTGCGATTAACCTCTTTTAATGTTTGGTTTTTCCTTGTTGTGCTGCGCTTGACAGATAGTTTCACAGGGTGGCTACAACGCAAGTGTAACAAAAGTGCGAAAGTTTGCACGGTTCCCATTTCCCGTACGATTTTTTTAAAAATTTTAATACCACAAAATGACAGTCAGCTAAAGCCAAAAAACTTATTTCTCAGTTTTTTAAATTTCTCTTCAGTTTCCTAGATATGATTTTTTTTCCATAAAATTGTACTTCTTCTGATTTGTAGTTTGACGTTTCTACCCGGTTTACCGTATAGCCACCAAATTTGCTACGAGGTACCCTAGGTACTGGGCCTTTTTAAACCTTGTACGCCATTGTACCCTAGATGACCACTGAGCAAAATCAGGGGCGTGCAAAAATAATTTTTCATAAATTCTCCTTTTTATGCCCAAACCTGAGTTTTACCTTCTTTCTGTAGGTTATCTAATATCAACTCTAGAAAAGTAGAAAACAAGTTTTAGTGAAGTTTGAACTTTTATGTCGAGACGGTTTTTTCATTTTTTGTCGGTTTTTTCATTTTTTGTAAAATGTCACCATTGGCGTCAGGATGATTTTTTGTAAAAATGCCAGTTATTTTGCAAAGTCCATGGATTCAAACGAATTTTCTCACTCCACTACAAATGATTTTGCTGTTGCCTCAGTAAAAATCATAGAGCAGAGCTTATGCCACGTGTGCCATCTGATTCAGGTTGTAATATCTCACAAACGAAAGTTTTAAGAGTTGAAGAAAACTAAAATGTGAAATACGTTGGAACCAGCAATTTTAGGTTTTGGTTGTGCTTGTCGTCTTGAACATTTTAAGGTATCATACGCAAAAATAGGTTGAGAAATAGTAAAGTATCTACCGTTAAAAAGTTTTAGTGACCTTATTTACAAAGCAATTTTTCTCTCAGATCTCTCATTTCTTGACCGATTCCGGTAAACGATACATCAAAATGCTCGAAAGATGGAGGCTGATAAAACAAGACTACTAAAATTATTAGTACTGTTAGATCACTGAAAATTTTTTCAAAAATTAACCTAGTTTTTACATACGCCTACAACTTCTATCGTTCCAGTGCTCGGGGCTATTCGAATTAGAGATGAAAGAAACGTCTATAATGTCAGTCCTGTCGTATCCGAAGGGCACTGATACGATATAGGAGAATGTGCTCCGTTAGTTAAGAAATGAACTCCTGTATAAAAATTCTTGTAGAGAAGCCAGACTAAGAGCTTAATTCTTCTTATTAGTACAGAGGATAACGGCTTAATAAAGCAAAAATGTGGCTATTAGGTATACAATCATGAAATTTGGTACACTGGTTCTTAAGACAATTTTAAGCGATTTGAGTCGAGTCCCCAAAAAATTCCTCCATAGGGTGGGGAGTTTCCGCCATTTTTTCAAAATGGCCGACTTTATTTTTTAAAATATCCTAAAATGACTTATTTTATACAAAAAGCATATTAGGAATATTCTTTGACTTTAAATAAAACTTACTAAAATTTTACACCGATAGAAAATGGCGTCCGACGACTGTAGTAGCTCTTTTTCAAGATGGCGGCCAACTTACATAAAAATCTAAACCAGGCACCCAACCATAACTTGTAATACCTCGATTTTGACTAATTTTGGGTCGAGATATCCATTTCTTGTGATAAAAATATCACACATGTTGCCATTTTGCTTTTGGGCGCGCCATTTTTTCAATATGGCGATCCTAAATTTGACACATTCTTGAACTTATAGCTTATATATCCAAATCCAATTTTGACAACATAACAAACTTAGAAGCTTCTATTTTTATTTTGGAGGCCATTTTAAATATGGCTTTCAATGTACAATATACTTAAAACTATACTATATAATATAACAATTTAAACCAATTTTGGTAACAAATAATACTAAAAGTTACTTTCTTTTGTATGTTCGAGTTATTTTTAGCTTTAAATTGCTTATTTCTTGCAGCTGAGTAGGGTCTGATCTAAAAATAACCGTTAAATGTTAATAAAAATATGGTTATAAAGCAATCTTAATTACATTGTTACCTTTGATTTTCACAAACACCACGACAATTCCCACAAGCTGTGGTACAGGGGAGGTGGTTTCGGCGGCAACTGTAACGCAAATTGTCGCATCCCATTTTACAGCAGCACTTTCCCAGATCTTTAAAATTTGATCAGCTTGGTGCGCTGCTCTTAGCGTGTGCTGTGTCAATGCTGCTAGAGTGGGGGGAAGCATACTGACGTTACGTCCACCTGCACAACAAAGTTTCTGGCGAGCTTTGTCTTTTTCTGTATCCGTGCTGTGGTTGTCGTATAAACCAACAACGAACTTTTGTAATGGCACTAATGCAAAAGTAATGTTTTCGTTTCTTTGCTTCCCAAGCATTTAAAGGCATGCAGCCCATGCCTTGCGTTTTCCTTTTGACAAAAAAAAGTATGCGCTAAAATATATCTGGCATCCTTTCCCATGCCAAAAAGAACCCACAGCTCATGAAGTCCACAACTGTTTAAAGGCCAACTTAGCTCCATTCATAGTCAAGTCTTTGCAATGTAAGAGAATTCACCCATAAGCCTCCTCCACAGAAGCGCAAGGCTTTTCATGCAGGTTTGACTTGGCACTTACTAAAAAATAAGTATTTTTTAATAGGATCTTTCTGGATTTGTTTAAAATGTAATATTTTTTACCTGAAGCAAAAATTGTTTTGTTTACATTTGTTACTACTGCAAGGTGAGATTGTTCCAGCAAGTTTGGGGGGAAAGATTGCCAGGAGTTTTGGAAGTGACAAATCTGTTGCCTTATGTGGTTTCCATAGTTTTACCGGGTGCGACACAACGTCCTTTTCTTTGTCAAAAGGAAAACGCAAGACATGGGCTGCATGGCAAGAAGATGAGGTTACTGAAGCCTTTAAATCACAAAGTATTAAATGCTTGGGAAGCAAAGACACCGAAAACATTGCTTCTGCATAAGTGACATTACAAAAGTTCGTTGTTTGTTTATACGACAACCACAGTACGGAGACAGAAATATACAAGGCTCGCCAGAAACTTTTTTGTGCAGGTGGCCGTGACGTCAATATGCTTCCCCCCACTCTAGCAGCATTGACACGGTATACGCTAAGGGCAGCGTACCAAGCTGGTCAAATTTGGGGTCGGGCACTTGATATTGATGAAGAATTGCCAAGTCCAGCGAATTGGGGCTACCTTAAGACAGCAAACTGTTGGACTCCCAATTGGAAAGATCTTTTAAAGATCTGGGAAAGTGCTGATATAAAATAGGATGCAATAATTTGCGTTGCGCCGAAACCACCTCCCCTGTACCACAGCTTGTGGGAAGTGTCGTGGAGCTTGTGAAAATCAAAGGTAACAATGTAATTAAGATAGCTTTGTCATATCATATTTTTATTAACATTATCGGTTATTTTTAGATCAGACCCTACCCAAGCAGCATTTTTCCGACTAACTACTACATTCTGCACCAAGTTTGACGTTAATTTGAGTACACTATTTAGTCATAGTAAGACTGACTTCCCCAGACGACTAGATACCATACGGATTAACGTTGTCTGAGACTCCGGTAATTATTAGGATGTTTCTTATCAAACAGTGACGTTGCGTTAAAGTCTTCGGGCAACTGTAGTAAAATCTGCACGTTAATTTAACGATCTTTTGACCGCAATCAGTAACTAATTTCTGACCGTTAATAAAACGTTCACTTTTTAGTCGGACAAGGCTACTACGGACCGAAGTGGGTAATATTTTTGTTAAATGGGTAACCCAAGTATATATTTACCTTACGACTACGTTATTTTTCCTTTCTACAAGATTTTGCCATTGATGCATTTGAAACGTAAACAAACGAAAAAACATTTTTTTTAGCTTTTTATTCTCTTTTTTTATGCATATAAAATGGTCATTATGATGAATTTTTAACGCTCGATTGAAAAATTCTGTTTTTTTACAAAAAACACAACACAACGGATCTGTGGCGCTTGTGTTTTTTAGGACCAAGTCTATATATAATTATCAATAAACTTGACAGTGTTCTTGTTTTCCACCCCCAAGAACAAATTTTTTCAAATATATTTCAAATTATTTTTGTTAGCGGTGCTCCATTCCTTGTTTTTATTTGTTGGTATTCGAATTAGTGTTCGCAATGTGTCGATTTTATACTATAGTGCATAGTATTATAGGGTATTTTCTTTCACGTTGGGGGCAAAATTTATAAGGCGTTGGGCGCCAAATTTATGACTATTATAGTCGTTGGGCGCTATATTTATAACTAGCCCACGTTGAGCATCAGATTTATAACTAGTATAGAGCGCCAATTTATAGCAACGTTAGCACCACATTTATGGTGGAGTGCCAATTTATGCTTTTTAAGATCTTTAATATTTGCCTGGTATTATTTCACTTCTCCTTTTCCTTTTTTTTTAGCCAAGCAAAGAAAGTGGAAGAACAAAAGAACAGAAACTCTTTCAAATCAAAATAATGAAATGACTATCTCAGGGTCGTACCTTCTCTTTTTAGTTCTACTAACGTTTCTTCCAATTTGTTTTCTCTTAAGGGTAATGGAGCGCCATTAAGCTTTACCTGGAAGATCCTTAAGGACAAAATTCATTCATAAATATAATAATAAATGGAAAAAAATTAAAGAATGAAATAGTCTTGGAATCCTCCAAACAATCTCACCTCGTTTAGAGTATAAAGAAATTCTGGATTAGAGAATAAATTTTACAATTTATTTTATAAAAAAATGATCAGTGACACAATCAAAAAAAATTACAAAAAAACTAAACCTTTTTATAAAAAAAAATGAAGAAAATCTTTTAAAGAAAGAAGAGTCTCAAGTCTTATTTAATTTTGAAACTTGCTTTTTAAAGTTTTAGATTGTCTTTTCTTTTCAAAAAAAAATCTATTAAAAAAAAATAGCATCACCATAAGTAGAGCATCATCTCCAACCATGAGATCATATTCACAACATTCCCATCATGGTCTCAGTGCCAGTATTCGTCTCGTCAGCAGGTGTGCAATCCAGGAGGACTTGTATGTGGCTTATCTTTGTTGGTTTTACTCAGTGGTGGAGAACTTGTCGTCGTGGATTTTTTGTACATGAAAAGAAAGACTATTTACGCAACCGTAGAAACAATTTGTCAGACTTAATGACCTAGCTTTCTCAACAAAACTCTCAAAAAAAATTACGTATAACTCTAGCATTGAGAGTGTCACATAAAAAATAGTTTTAGTTTACAAATTTCTATAAATGACAATCATCATGGAAATGTCATTTATCAAAAGGAAAATATATACATTCAAAATATAAAGAAAATGTAGAAGGAATCATTACAAAATTTCAACCAAATATTCAGCAGAATATTTAGACCTTTCAGATTTACATGAATCCTATTTATAGATTCCTGAATTAGAAAAAAAAATATTTTCTAAATTTAATTTCAAAAATTTTACAAATTTTATCAAATAAATTCATAAAAAATAAATGTTTAACAGGTTATTATCTATTTCATCTTTACAATTGGTTTCTTAAGATAAAAAATATAACTGTCTGGATTTTATAACTTTAAAATAATACCCAATATTAAAATAAAAATATAATTTCACACATGTTGGTTTTATTTCTTAAAGCTAGAAAAATTTACAAAATAATTTGAGAATAATGGTGGCCAGCCAATAATTCAAAATGGAGGGAAAGAATAAAATCTTTTTAACAATTTATAAAAAAAAATGTATCTAAAAATTTTACATGGGGAACATTTCAGTCTTTCACACAAACAAAGGGAAAGTTAACTGAAACGTGAGTATGTTTTCGACTTTTGAGGGAGGGCAATAAAAAAATATTTCCTTTTATTTTTTCCTTAAAAGGAAAATAACTTCTTCATTAAAGAAAATATAATTAAAAAGGGGAAGCAAAAATTGAAATCTGGTCGTTTATGAATTTAATTTATTCACTCAAAAAAAACAAAATGGCTGCTGTTCCCTCAAGAACGCAAGCAAAATAAAAAATACAAAATGGCCGCCGTTCATTTAAAAATGCGAGCAAGCTAAATATTTCTCTGAGAAGTTAGATTTTTGAGGACTTTTGATGGAGATTAGAAAATCATTCTGGTAAACTTTTCATTCAAAGCAGATTTGACTAAAGTCTATTAAAATATATATGAATAAAAAAACTTACCAGATAATTTATCCAAATAGATCCATATCTCCAAAGTCCATCAACCTCAAGAATCCACTTCCTTGGAATGCATTGATCGAATGAGTCAGGTGGGCTAAAATTTGTTCTATATGACTGAAAAGGAAAGCTTGGCTGAACTCATTGGGTCCTTAATCTGAAAAAAAATATTCCACGAGAAATACCTGTGCTATGGGCCAATATTTTAGCAAACATTAAATTTGATCAAAATTTGGTTTTCTACCAAAAAATTAAGATAAATGCAATCAAATTATGCATATTTGCGCTAAATTAAGATAAATAATTTTGAGTGAAAAAAGGAACGAACTGACCTGAATTTCAATGTCGTCAGACCAAAAATCGAAAACACACTGAATTTTAATATTTAAGGTCTCTTAAAACAGACATCCTATGGAGTATACTTTTTAATAAAAAACGTATTTATCTTAAATCATCTCAACTAACACTATGCAGATCATTGACTGTTTATCCTTTGCCTCGCGCGAAAGTAAAACAAAGAGGAAATATGATAGATTGGCTCAATTCAGCGTATGGATACATTTGCTTACCTTTTTTGCTGAATGCGGAGATTTTGATAAATAATTTAGGCCAGTCAAAATGATATAGCCATTCAAAGCTCAATAGGCCAGTAAAATTGATTATTATTCATTAAGGAAATTTAATTAATTAAATAATATATTTTTATTACAAAATATGTAATTCCTTAATTTTTAAACAATATAACGATATAATCATTATAAATCCTCTTTTCCCCCATAAAATTTGCGAACAAGGTGAGCAAATTTTATTCTTATAATAAAACGTCAGAGGCAAAGTTCCACAGCAATAAATGCATACTGTCAGAGTTTGGTCATAATCGGTAGTACAAGCTTAACAGCTTTTGCAATCCAGTCAGAGTTCATCCCAAATACAATGTGAAAAGACAAGAAGCTTAATAAATAGAAACTCTATTCAACTTGATAGTAGAAGAAAATTTCTCCACTGAATGAACTCAGACTGATCATTTACACAAAATATATAAGAACACTTTCATAAATGTTTAGCCTAAGCAAAACTTATGCTTGCTACGGAAGAAAATTTTTATACAAAAAATAAACTAGTTTTTTTAAAATTAAATAACCAAGCCTTTGTTAAGATAATATTAATTAGTTAAAGCCCTTATCTTAGTGAGGTTATCAAAAAATATTAACAATCAGGGTTATACAAGAATATGGAGATTACACAGTAAACTTGTCACTATGTTAGGTGATTGTAAAAAGAGACAAGAGAACTTACATTGTGTCTTGAGGAAACTATTTCTATAGATTTGTCCAGGGAATTATCCAAGGAATTATCATTATCTATCGGATCTGATGCTACCATATCATTTGAAACATCTGCCTTCAATTTGCTGATATGCCACTTTCCCAAATCTTTGCCATTAAGATCGGTTAAGTTATAAGAGATATCCGAAATTACCTTATTTACAATGCAAGGAAATTAAAATTATTTACAAAATTAAAATTATTTAATTATAAAAACTCTCTTTCACGACTCTAGTAAGTTTGAATTATTTAATTTTTATACTCTAAACAAGTTTATTATTTTTCAATTACCCAAAAAAATAAAAAAGGAAGCGTTAGCAGGACTGTATAAAAGATTTTTAGTTGGGTGCCAACTTTATGACTGGCCCCACGTTGGGAATTTATTAAGGAAATTTAATTAATTAAATAATATATTTTTATTACAAAATATGTAATTCCTTAATTTTTAAACAATATAACGATATAATCGTTATAGTATACCGTTGTATAACCCTAAAATGATTGACCATATTGGTGCATAATGGAATCGTAACAACGTTGAGGCATGAGTCGCCCGTGTAACCATAGTTAGTCGCCTGACGAATTTAAATACGTCGGTAAAACGTTAAATTGCTGCTTGGGTACTCAGCTGCAAGAATAAACCAATTTAAAGCTAAAAATAACTCCAACATTCCTCTATCGTGTTTTTCACATATCCATAAAATTTAAAATATAGTGATATGGTTTCCTATAGAGGGTGAAGTGCTGTGCGCATGTGCGAAAAAACTGCAAGCGCAGGATTGAGAGACAGACAAAGTGTGCTGCGCGTCGCCATGTCTAGAAACGACAACCTTAAAATTTAAATTTAAAAAATAGTGAAAATTCACTTTAAAATTCCGCAAATAATTAAAATTATCGTGCCATCATCCTGTTGGAACTTTTCAAGCCACATAGCTCTTATAGATGGTGTACACTTTGCACTTTGGAACTTCAAAACAGCGGTAAGTCCCTCTCCATGAGGCTATATCACAATTTTATTTCTCTTTCAAATTTAACCTACTATTTTTAAATTATTTACTTTCTCTAGTTAAATTAATTTTTTGCGCCAATGTTAATTATAGTCCACTGTATCTACCAAAACCCAATCTGAGCCATCGGAGTGCTACATATTTTGATCACTTCAATTGCCGGATTTTGATTTCCATTTTGATTTTCTTTTTGAAATTTAAAAAAAAAATATTTTCGCTAGAGTGAGAGCAAACGCTAGTAGTGTGAAGGTAAGAAAGAGACGCCATTAATAAATTAAAATTATAATATAGGTAAATAAAATAGGTACCTATGAGTTTGTATTAGGAGACCTATACCTACATCTCGCAAATTTTATAAAAAACGCAAGGACATATATTCGAGATTGGAGTCTTGGGTCGCTATGTGTATGTAAATGCAAAAAGTTTATCTTTGTATTTTTGAAAGATATATCTGTGTGTAGGTAATTTCGGAATATAAGTTTTTTATTTCCTAATTTATAACGCGCAAATAAATACCTACATGTTTATTTGTTTTTTCTTTTCGCTGTAGTTTGCATGCCTATATGTAAGAGGCTACGGTTACATACGGTTATTTTAAATCGATTGAAATTTTTTCTAAAATATTTAATCTACAAATTTTGATTTTGTTTACTTTGCCTAATTTATTACAAAATAATGTCTGAAAAGGTAAAGAAAATTAAAGTCTTTCGTGACATCGAAGATTCAAATTTAAATGAAATTTTAACGGTAGCTAAATTGGCTAAAACTGATGCAACCAAACATCTTAACTTTAAGATTCGATACGAAGAGCTTGACAACGTCCAAGAGGAAAACCTTAAAAAGCACACCGCTTTATTAAATGAAATTTACCAGGATCAGGAACAAGTTAAGACTTGTATCGAGCATCTTCATTCATTTCAAACAAATGTTGCTCAAGTCAAAGAAATCTATGATAAGTCGTTTCAAGCAGAAAATACTGCGCTGCCTTCGCAAGGTGGAAGTCGCCGACTTACTATTAACCCCCACTCTCCAGGAGGTTCACAAACCCCTGATTATTTTCCAAGTTTACCGAAAATTGACATTGAAAAATTAACTGGCAATGTCAATGATTTCCCTACCTTTTATGATCTTTTGAAAACAATGATTCATGATAATCCGCAAATTCCAAATATACAAAAATACTCGCTTTTAGTTACTTATTTAGATGGTCCTCCAAAGGAATTAGTTACGCAATTACCAGTTTCGGATGCAAACTATTCTATTGTTTTCAATAATCTTGTAAAAAGGTATAAAAATGATCGCATTTTAGCCCAAAATTATTGGAATGCTATCGAAAATTGCCCTAAAGTAAACTCTGATGACTCCGTAGCTCTAAGAAACTTGCTTGATATATTCACAAAAAATATTGAAGCTTTAAAAACTGTTGGTTTGCAATCAGATTTTTGGGACTTTGTCTTAGCCCAAAAGTTGTTGAAATCTATTGATAGTTCGATTCAAACGCGATTTGAAGTTTTTCATGGTAAGCCTACCGAAATACCTTCATATAAATCAATCTATAATTTTTTGGATCAACATTGTAGCTCGATTTTTGTAGTTAACGCCGCCGCCAGTACATCCAATACGCAATTTTCTATGAAGCCAAAATTTACAAAACCGCCCCATATAACTCAAAAACCGCAAAATAACTATAATACCCGCCAAACGCCTCGAGCATTTTTTTACCGGGCAGCAGAATTCTCAAAATAATTGTTCCTTATGCAATTCGAATACTCATAATTTGACTTTTTGTCCTGGTTATTTAAATAAAACGCCTCAACAAAGATTTAATTTATTAAAAGCAAAACGATGGTGCGTAAACTGTACCTCTCATTGTCATAAAACCTTCCAATGCAAAAGCACTTTTAATTGTCGATTTTGCAAAAAAAGGCATCATAGCTCAGTTCATTTTGACTTGCGCCATGTAAACGAATCCTCGTCTCAACAGCAAGAAAATAATAATGCAGATTTTCCTGTAAATAGCCAACAAATTAACGCGTTTCAGCAGGAAAGAAATGAAATTAGTAACTCATCCCCTTTGCAAACTCAAAAACAAGGTGCTTGCTACTCTACTCAGAGTTACAGTAACTCTAGTACTTTGCTTTCTACCGCTCTTTTTCAAATAAAAGATATAAGAGGTAATTATCAAACTTTTCGTGGAGTTTTAGATTCCGCATCGCATCTGTCTTTTGTATCCTTAAAATGTGCCAACAAACTAGGCCTACCCCGCTTTAATATTGAAACTGAAGTATTTGGAATTGGTGAGACCAGTATGCAATCAAAATTAGGATCTATTGATATGATCATTCGCCCTTGCAATCAATCTGAACTGACCTTATCAGGACAGAGTGCAGTTATTTTACCTCAAATTTGTTCTTCGCTTCCCTTAAATGACATAAATATTAGTCAAATGGGAATTATAAAAAATATAAATCTCGCGGACCCTTATTTCTATAGACCGGGAGCAGTCGACGTTTTACTTGGAGCCGATATTTTCCCTTATATTCTTAGAGATGGTCGTATTGTAGGTAATATAAATGAGCCTATCGCATTAAACTCAATTTCTGGGTACATTTTAATGGGACAAATTGGTAACACAAACTCGCTCCTCGCTTCGGTATCCCTTTTATGCCAAATTTCAAATAATCAACTTAATGATTCACTATCGAAATTTTGGGAAACTGAAAATATACCGGAAATTAAACCTATTCTTTCCCCGGCTGACGAAGCATGTGAAAAAATATTTAAAAATATTACTTTTCGTGATAATACAGGGCGTTACGTCGTGACTTTACCCTTTTGCGAAAATAGTGAACCAAGTTTTCCAAATAGTCGCCAACTTGCATTAAAAAGATTTTTATCTCTCGAAAACCGCTTAATTAAAACACCGGAAACCTTTCAAAAATATTCGGACTTTATGCAAGCATACTTAGACTTAGGTCACATGGAATTAATTTCTAACCCGGAGGAACAGTTTACGGAAAAAAATTACTATATCCCCCACCACCATATTGAAAGACCTATAAGTTTAACCACAAAACTTTGAGTAGTTTTTAACGCAAGCGCAGTATTGCAAACAAATACTAGAAGAATTTCCTTAAATGACACGCTTTACGCCGGTCCCAAATTACAAAAGGACATTTGTTCTATTTTATTAAATTTTAGATTAAATGAAGTGGCTCTTTGTTGCGATATTTCTAAAATGTTTCGCGGCATTTTAATAGCCCCGCATCATCAAAATTATCAAAAAATCTTATGGAGGTTTAGTCCTACCGAACCTATAAAAGAATATAATTTAAAAACCATTACATATGGTACTACCCCCGCTCCTTTTTTAGCTTTAGGAGTCTTACAGCAACTAGCTGAGGACGAAAAGCATAATTTTCCCCGCGCCGCTAAAGTTCTTATGACAGATAATTTTGTTGACGATTTTGTCACAGGTTGTGGCTCCGTTGAAGAAGCTATATCTCTCCAAAAGGATTTATCACTTTTATTAAAATCCGCAGGATTTAAATTACATAAATGTGCTAGCAACAATAAAACTGTTTTAGAGCATTTGCCAGAATCCGATATTAACCCTAAAGCTCTTTCTCTTGATATAGAAGAAACTACAAAAATTTTAGTACTTAGATGGCAACCCTGTTCAGACTATTTTTCATACTCAGTAGAGCCTCTAAATCGTTGTTGCACGAAACGCAATATCCTTTCAGAAATTTTTTAAATTTATGATCCCCTTGGTTGGTTGTCGCCAGTTACTATTTTAATTAAATGCCTAATCCAGGAATTTTGTAAATCTGGTTTGGACTGGGACGAAGATGCTCCCATAGCGATAAGTAGCCTCTGGGAACGCTTTAGGTTAGAATTACCACTTTTAAAAGAATTTCGCTTATCCCGATTTATCAATATTTTTTTTGGAAACGCTCAATACGAGTTAATCGGTTTTTCTGACGCTTCATATAAAGCTCACGCAGCTATTGTTTATTTACGCGTAATTTATAAAAATAAAATTTTTATTTATTTTTTATGCTCAAAAACTAAAGTCGCTCCTATAAAATTTACAAGTATCGCACGACTCGAGTTAGCCACTTGTAATATATTAGCTGATTTAATTCAATTTATTCTTCATAGTTTTGAAAACAGACTTAAAATTCACCAAATATTCGCATGGAGTGATTCTCAAGTAGCTTTATCGTGGATCAAAAATGGACATCCGTCTAGGTGGAAAACCTATGTAAAAAATTGGCATTATATTTCCACTTCTCAGAATCCCGCTGATGTAGCTTCAAGACGTCTCTATCCTAGTGAACTTATAAATCATAGTTTATTTTTTCAAGATCCCCAATTTTTAAAATTACATTATGACTACTGGCCTATAACCTTGGAAATAAAAGACACTTCTGAAACTTTAAATGAAGAAAAAGCTAATAGAAACTTAACTTTAATTACTACGCAAACCCCAAACTTAAATTTTTTAACTTCGCTTATTAATAAAAACTCCTCTTTTACTAAACTCTGTAGAATTTCAGCGTATATTTTACGTTTTATAAATAAAAAATTTCTAAATAAAAGTATAATTTTTGAAACTTTTTTAACGTTTCAAGAAATTCAAACCGCACTTTATTTATTAATAAAAAACGAACAATCGATCTATTTTTCGGAAGAAATAAATTCTCTTAAAAATAATATAAAATTATCTAAACCGATGCAAAAATTAAATCTATTTTTAGATGACCAAAATTTATTGCGCGTCGGTGGAAGATTGCACAATTCTCTCTCTTATGACAAAAAATTTCCAATTTTATTACCCCGTAGAATTACTTATTTAATTATCGAACATTTTCATTTAAAATTTTTACATGCTGGATTAAGAACAGTACATTTTTTACTAAGCCAAAATTATTGGATAATTGCGGCAAAACGCAAAATTCGTCAAGTTTTAGCAAAATGCATCCCGTGTTTTAAATTATATCCTAAATCGGTACAACCCCCAATGGGTTCACTTCCGTTTCCACGAGTTTCTCAACTTAGAGCATTTTTGCATACGGGAGTAGATTTAGGTGGCCCCATTCCTATTTTAATGAACCGAACCCGCGGTGCACCACGTACTTTAAAATCATATATTTGCTTATTCGTTTGTATGAGTACGAAAGCGGTACATATCGAAATAGTCAGTGATTTGACAGCCGATGCTTTTATCGCAGCAATGCGTAGGTTTGTGGCTCGTAGAAATTACGAAACTGATATGTATTCTGATAATGGAACTAACCTAGTTTCGGCAAATAGACAGTTGTTACAGATTGATCCTTCTCGTCCAATTAAATGGCATTTTATTCCAAGTCACAGTCGCAATTTTGGAGGTCTTTGGGAGTCAGGGATTAAAACTGTCAAAAAACATTTATTTCGAACCATTGGTTCATAAATTTTAACATATGAAGAATTATATACAGTCACCTGTCAGATTGAAGCTATTATGAACTCTCGACCGCTAACTGAAATTTCCTCGGATCCAAATGACATTTCTGTTTTGACACCAGGTCATTTTTTATCATTGGAACCGTTGACAGCTTTTCCTGACGTTGACTTAACAGATGTCAAAATTAATAGATTAACTCGTTGGCAGCTACTTCAAAGAATCCATCAGGATTTCTGGAGACGCTGGCAGCAAGAATATTTGCATACACTTCAACAAAGGAGCAAGTGGCTGGACCCTACTTGTACTCCAGAAGTTGGTCGTTTGGTAATAATCAAGAATGATTTTATACCCCCGCTACAATGGCAGCTCGGTAGAATAATTGAAATTTTTCCGGGTAAAGACGATGTAAATCGAGTTGCTAATGTCAAGACAAGGGACTCGGTGTTAAAGAGACCAATCTCAAAGCTATGTCCTTTGCCACTTGATACTTTAGAAAATGCATAGCATTTTCGGCCGGCAATATGTTCGGTTTCTATAAAAAACTTCTTTATTTTTCTTTTATTTTTGAATTTTACTTTTATTTGTTCCTATTCTTCATGGACTAAAATTTGTCTTGAACATAAAATTATTAGTCTTAAATTTATATTAATCCTAAGTAAATGGGTCAACTATTAGTTACTATAAAATTTACCTAAAACAAAATTGCATTAAAATGCGAGAATTAAACGCAAAAAATGTAATTTCTATTCTAAATTTAAGAATTATCATTTTATTTCTTATTTCTTTATTTTTATATACTTTGGCACAGCGTCCTCTATCGTGTTTTTCACATATCCATAAAATTTAAAATATAGTGATATGGTTTCCTATAGAGGGTGAAGTGCTGTGCGCATGTGCGAAAAAACTGCAAGCGTAGGATTGAGAGACAGACAAATTGTGCTGCGCGTCGCCATGTCTAGAAACGACAACCTTAAAATTTAAATTTAAAAAATAGTGAAAATTCACTTTAAAATTCCGCAAATAATTAAAATTATCGTACCATCATCCTGTTGAAACTTCAAGCCACATAGCTCTTATGGATGGTGTACACTTTGCACTTTGGAACTTCAAAACAGCGGTAAGTCCCTCTCCATGAGGCTATATCACAATTTTATTTCTCTTTTAAATTTAACCTACAATTTTTAAATTATTTACTTTCTCTAGTTAAATGAAGTTTTTGCGCCAATGTTAATTATAGTCCACTGTATCTACCAAAACCCAATCTGAGTCATCGGAGTGCTACACCATAAGCTATTAGTTCAAGAATGTGTCAAATTTGGGATCGCCATATTGAAAAAATGTCGCCCAAAAGCAAAATGGCAACATGTATGATATTTTTATCGCAAGAAATGGATATCTCGACCCAAAATTAGTCAAAATCGAGGTATCACAAGTTATGGTTGGGTGCCTGGTTTAGATTTTTACGTAAGTTGGCCGCCATCTTGAAAAAGAGCTACTGTAGTCGTCGGACGCCATTTTCTATCGGTGTAAAATTTTAGTAAGTTTTACTTAAAGTCAAAGAATATTCCTAATGTGTTTTTTGTAAATAATAAATCATTTTAGGATATTTTAAAAAATGAAGTCGGCCATTTTGAAAAAATGGCGGATACTCCCCACCCCATGGAGGAATTTTTTGGGGACTCGACTCGAATCGCTTAAATTTGTCCTAAGAACTAGTGTACCAAATTTCATGCTTGAATACCTAATAGCCACATAGTTTTCGTTATCCTCCGGGCTATATCAAACTGCACACATTCTCCTGTATCGTAGTGCCCTTTGGATAAAACAAGACTGACACTAAACGTTTGTTTTATCTGTCATTCTAATGGCCCGAAGAACACTGCAGTGATAGGGGTTGTTGGTAAGCCTATGTAAAAACTGATTTAATTTTGTTAACTTTTCCTACACTTTGATCCAACAATACCTAATAATTTTTTTGTCTCGTTTTATCAGCCTCCATCATCCGAGCATTTTGATGTATCGTTTACAGGAATCGGTCAAGAAATGAGAGACCTGAGAGAAAAATTGCTTTGTAAATAAGGTCACTAAAACTTTTTATCGGTAGTTACTTTTTTATTTCTCAAACTATTTTTGCGTATGATACCTTAAAATGCTCAAGACGACAAGCACAACCAACACATAACATTTCTGGTTCCAACGCATTTCAAATTTTAGTTTTCTTCAACTCTTAAAAATTTCGTTTGTGAGATATTACAACCTGAATCAGATGACACACGTGGCATAAGCTCTGCTATACGATTTTTACTAAGGCAACACAAAATCATTTGTAGTGAAGTGAGAAAATTCGTTTGAATCCATGGACTGTTCGAAGTAACTGGCATTTTTACTAAAAATCATCCTGACCATGGTGACATTTTACCAATGGTGCCATTTTACGAAAAATGAAAAAACCGTCCTTGAGCCTAAATTTATTACCCAACAAGTCAAGACAAGTTTAAGTCCACACCACATATATTGTGCAAGAGTGGGGGTTCATAATTCATTTAACTAACGAAAGAAATTAGTTTAAAATTGCAGCGAAAAGTTGAAAGAGAAAGATAATGGTGATATAGCGTCATGGAGAGGGACTTACCGCTGTTTTGAACTTCCAGAGCTCTAGGTGTACACCTTTACACAAGAGCTGGCTTGAAGTTCCTAAACGATGGTGGCACGATTATTTTAATTATTGGCGGAAATTTAAAGTCAATTTTCACTTTTTAATTTTTAAAGGTTGTCGGTTTCGGACATGGCGACGCGCAGCTTACGGTCTCATACATGTTCTCAGTTTTTGCGGACATGCGCACAGCACTTCACCCTCTATAAAAAACCATATCACTATATTTAAAATTTTATTGATATGTGAAAAACATGATAGAGGACGCTGGTAGTGCCAAAGTATATAAAATAAAAGAAATAAGAATTAAAATAATAATTATTAAATTTAGAATGCAAATTACATTTTTTGCGTTTAATTCTTGCAATTTTATGAAATTTCGCTTTAGATAAATTTTACATTAACTAATAATTAACCCATCTAGTTAGGATAAATATAAATTTAAGACTAAGAATTTTTTGTTTAAGATAAAATTTTAGTCTATGAAAAATTGGAACAAATAAAAATAGAATTCGAAAATAAAATAAAAAATAAATAGCTTTTTTATGGAAACCGAACAATAATAAATCGCCTTTCAGAATTATCTATTGTCAAAAAATTGCCGACAACATATTTTTTTTCTAGGTTGTGTCAAGCTCCAGTACAGCTTTGACGCACGTTGCGGATGACGGTTTGTCCGGCTCAGAAGTCTGGCTAATGTGTGAGAACTCCAGGGTTGATCTGCTATTGGTCGCGGATAAAAGCTGGTTACAGTACCACACTATGACGCTGGCTGTTCGTCCTTCAGCAACGTGTACCGTTAACGACACAGTGTGGATTGGAGATTGTGCTGGAAAAGTGCATGCTTATTTGTAAGTAGTGATTTCCAATAACAGTATTTCAAAACATTTCCAGAGCTTATAAAATGTGTACTTTCCAAGATACATAAAGCTTTAGTTAGAAGTTTGTGCATCCAACATAAAGTGTAAGTCAAAATCATTGGGGTGTTTTTCTTGAATTGTCTAGAGGTGACTTGTGTTTCCAGCGCCTTGGAAACGAGAAACCCGTTTTTAACTGTCAACGTTGAATCTGCCACTTTAGCAGAACATTCTAGTTTCATGTAACAACATTGCCCAAAGGGCATGACCCGAAAATTTATATAAATCTACACCAAGAATTCAACTCACCTAAAATGGTGTAGGCAAAGAGACACTTACAAGTATTTGTTCCTTCTCTTAACTTTGAACAAGTTGTCCAAAATATTGATTTGTGTGTGTGTGAATAAGTTTTATGGCCTGGAGCGAGCCAACTGGCCAGCATCTCTCATGGTCGGGCAGCAAAACGCTATTTTCGTAAATTTTTGGGGGATTTTGATAAGCATTGGCACGTTTATAGATCGACCCAAGAAAAGTAAAAAAAACAAAAAAAAATCGTGAATTAGTCTCTCTAAGCTGCGTATCAGTGCCCTGAACTTTACGGTTTGCACCTTTCCACTTGTTTCAAAATATCTCAAAATCAAAAAAGCCAAAATATTTATTGCTACAGGTTTCATTAGGCAAGACCTGTCTCTATGGGCCTAATTACCACAACTTTTAAAAATATTTATCGATTTAAAAAAAATAATGTCAAAGTCGAAACTTTGACAAATTTACCAAAGTAGTGATTTTTTTAAAACTTGAATTTTTGGACGCTGTTAATAAATTTCTAAGGCGGATTTTATCTGACATACTTTTTTTTCTGGCTTTTGAATCTTGCTATACTACCCTTTTTAAAATAATAAAAGATATAGCAGGGAAAATCTGTAGCACAATCACAAATACCACGCTGTTGCGTTTTTCACAAAATTTAAAGACTTTGCACTGCTTATACAAATTAATTTTTTAAAACTTTATTTGAACAAAACGTAAAATGCTATTTACTGGCTCTAATAGACAACTAAATATAAAATTTACTCTCCTAAAAAAAATTTACCGCAAACATGGAACACTGACTCAAAATAACGATTTTTTAAGAAAAAACTACACATTTGGAGATAAACGGCTGGGGATTTTTTATTTTGCGTTTAATTTTCGGTCCCCCGAAAACCGTTGTTCTAATGTAGACAAGCTTTTAAACGGTCTGAAAGTTTTTTCAAAATATACTTGGTAAGTGGTAGCAAAAAAACGTTTATAGTTGGATATTTTTCAGTTTTTCAAAAAAAATATCCAAATCGTATACTGGTCACTCAGTCGCCATTTTCGTCGATTTTGATGGGAATTTCATAAAAATTGGCAAGTTTGTACATCGACTTTAGATAAGTAAAAAATGAAAAAAAAGTTGGTTGGTATTCCACTCTAAGCTGCGTTTCAGTGCTCTTAACTTTCCAGTTTGCACCTTTTCACTTTTTTCAAAATAACTGAAAATCAAAAAGAGTCAAAATATTTTTTATTACGGTTTTACCTGTCTCTATTGGCCTGTCGTACATAACTTTTAGAAATATTTTTTATTTTACGAAAAGTAATTTCAAATTAAAAATATTGGATAAAAAAGTTGTGATTTTTTAAAATCTAAATGTTTTAACTCTGTAAACAAATTTCTAATGAGGATTTTATCTGACGTACTTTTTTTTCTTCCTAATATTAAAAAATATTGCAGGAAAAATCTGTAGCACAATCATAAATACCAAGCTGTTGCGTTATTCGCAGAATTCAAAGATTTTGGATTACTTATGCATTACCACTTTTTTAAACTTATTTGACCATAATTTAAACGGGCATTTACCGTTTCTAATAAAAAAAACTACATACCAAATTCACTTGCTTAAAAAAATATATTAATGTAGTCCAAAATGTTCAAAAATTTGCCGCAAACACGAAAAAATCGTTGGTTCAAAATACCGGTTGTGTAAGCAAAAATGACGCGTTTGGAGATAAACCGGTGGGGATTTTTTAGTTTGCGTTTAATTCTGGGTTCCACGAAAATCTTTTTTTACTAATATATAGATAATCTTTGAAGCGGTGTAATTTTTTTAAAATTTACTTGGTAAGTAATAGCAAAAAAGTATCTAAAGGATATGGATATTTTTTAGTTTTTATAAAAAAATATCCAAACACCATTCAAAGTGGTCAGGCAAATTTAAAGATTTTGGACTGCTTAAATACAAAACCATATTTTAAACTTTATTTGACTAATATTTAAAAGCGTATGTTTCTGATATAAAAAAACTAATTGACAAAATTATTTAAAAAAAATAGAAAAATTTACTACACACTTGGAATTTTTTCTGGTTCAAAACAGTTTTTAAAGCGATACTATAGATAAATGCCATGTGATTTTTTAGTTTGCGGTTAATTTTGGGTTCTTACAAAAATTACCGTATACTAAAATAGTGTTAAGTTCTCAATATACTTTAAAAGCTTGAAATAAATGGAATTAACACATTAGTAAAGGTGCTAACTTTATTTTATTTATTTACAAAGCTCAGAAATATTTATAATTTTCCATAAAAAATATTAATATCTTAATAAATACAAAAAGTAAAAAAAAACAGAATTATTTCATACATTAAATAGTACATGGGTGCTAACCCGATTTTAAAATTTAATAAATGTTACGGCACCTGTAAAATTAAAATAGTATCTCATAAATACAAGCGAGCCATTAGAAATAGGTTCTTCAAAAAATTATATTTCATTAGAGACAAATAAGTTCATATAAGTGCTAAGCCCATTTTACTGGAATAAATGTAATTTTTATTTTTTTTACCATTATTTGGATTCGTTGCAAAGACATAAATGTCATATCCTGTCCTCAGTGACAAATCTGTTAATTTTAATTAATTTTGCCTGTAATAGCCAGCCATTTTTGTGATTGAGTGATCGCCCTTAATCCGCCCTTGGGTACCGCTATAACACAAAAAAAAATAGTTTAGCGTTTTTTAAAAAATAATGAAAATTACCCAAACTAAAAATGTACCTATTTTTCCTGCAATATTTTTTAATATTTTAAAAAGCAAATTATAGGCACTCTCAAAAAGAAGAAAAAGTACGTCAGATAAAATCCCCATTAAAAATTTCTTCACACTCTGCCAATATATGGGCCCCTAAGCTCACACTAGGTAGTATAGTTATAGGGTACGTGTGAGCTAATATAACTAAAAACTAAAATATATTTTATTCAACTCCAGACTAAATTACCTTTTGTTTGATACCACACAAGCCATGTTTTGACTTAAACTCAAATTTTTGAAATCTACCTCCACCCTTAAAAAACATAAACTAAAATGTATTTTGTTTAACTCCGGACTCAATTACCTTTAGTTTGATATCACACACGCCATATTTTCACTTAAACTCTACTTTTTGAAAAATATCCCCACCCTTTTTTTAAAATAAATTAAAATGTATTTTGTTTAACTCCAGACTCAATTACCTTTTGTTTGATATCACACACGCCATATTTTCACATAAACTCTAGTTTTTGAAATCTATCCCCACTCTTTTGTTTGGCTTGTGTTCGGTGGATTTTGTTCATTTTTAAATGGGACCATCTCGACCCAAGGCCCAGCCTAGGTACCATATTTCATTAAAATCGGCCAAGCGGTTTTTGAGTTTTTTTATTTTTTATTTGTCAATCACACTGTGTTTATTATATTACAATCTAGTCAGTGAGACTAATTAGCAATTTTGTTTTAATTTAATTTACTAGAAAAGTCAGATTTAAACTTAGGGTTCACACAACAGTTCTCCCCGCTTTGTTTGGTCTGTAACTCACAATTGTGTTGTGTTTATAGCATTATTTTGTTTTATCTAATTCACTTACTAGCTCAACGGCTTCACTCTATTTAGTCTTTGAACTAGCATAGTATTGTCTAGAAGCTGACTTGCTTCCATATTCACATGCCGATGAAGTCTATCTTCATGGCTTTTTTATAGTCTCTGCTACAATTTCGATTTTTAGATCTCGATGAAGGTCACTATTTCCACAAAGTAATACATACAGAGGTCCGAAGCTTACGGAGCGCGAGGCGAACCGGTTTGCTCGCAGGCTTTTGCCTTCACGCAAAACTCTGAAATCAAATTGGTTTTCCCCCCGGGAAGTTGCCGTTGTTACCAAAAAGGATATATTTCTCTGTAAAAATTTGCTGTCCATCGATTGATTGGTGACCTTGAGCAGAAAGTATATAAGGCTATGTACTTTGTGCCTTGAGCTTCGCGCGTCGCGTCGGTTCAGTCAAGGTCTGGCTTTCAGCGGTATCACATCTGGTATAAGGCTTATATGAAAGTTTTCTCCCCTCACGAAGTTAATAGCCTATACTGCCGTCAAAAGAAAAAACCACGTATTCAACAAAATCGCTATTTTCAGAAAATGAAGGGTAAAGTTTTGGATGCAAATAAAACACAAATTTATGTTTCGGACTCAAATCTTATATTGCACAAATTTACATGCTAAAAAAAGCTCCTGTAGTAAATATATGTTTTATAACATAAAAAGGAAAAATATATTTGCAGTACTAAAAAGAAATACGTACTTACACACCTTTAATCTTAGTTCTGTGTAAGTACGTGGTTTATACCTCTTATGACTGCCTGGTGTGGTGTAAATACGTGAACACTTAACCGCGAATTTACGACTGAATCTGAAATATACGCTTATTTTTTTTTAACAAACATGTTTAGAAAGCTAATATAAGTCATACACAATACACAATATCTCGTTTTGTTAAAATGTATTAAGTTAAAATCTGATTAATTCTCTGCCAACTGCAGTTTATTCCATTAAAATCGATTGTATAGTTCAAAAGTTATAATAAAAAAAAAAATGTCCGGTTTTTTTTGGCCCACTCGGTACAATAAAGGTAATAGAGTGTTAAAATTATTTTAAAAGAAAATAATAAAATTATTATCAAAAATCTGTTTTTTGAATATTTAAAAAAAAAATTAAATGTGATGCAAATATTACTATTTTCTGAAATTATTAAGGGGCCTTTAGATATGTTCAAAAATGTATCTTGACTTTAACTCTTAAAAAAAATATACAAATTTATACCTATTGCAAAGTTTATTTGGCCTCATTGTATCTTATTAGAGTAAATTCGTAAATCGTAAAATAAAGCTGCAAAAAGAGTATATCTTTTATATTTACTATTTAGCAAAGTAAAAAACTAAAGCGAAATTTTAATTTGAGGATCCCCGATTTTCCTGTTTAAATCAAATATGGCGGCTTTAAAAAGTTAAGAAAAAAACTAACTTCCTATTTAGGAGAAATAAAATTTATTTTGATGGATTCAATTTCAAAATCGGGAATCCGCGGGGTGGCTTGGTATTTCCTTTTGGTGTACAAGTTAGGGGAAATACCAATAAATACTTGGGAAGTACTGGGAAATATACTAGGAAATACCGGGAAGTACTTGGGAAATACAAGGGAATACCATTGAAATTTGAGGAAATACCCGGAAATACTGGGAAATACCAAGAAATACCGTACGTAATATATCGTAGGTATTTCCTTTGGGTGTACAAAAATTGGCGATCGAGCCATCCCTCGCGGGAATCCTACCGATTGAAAATTAAGCTTTGGGTATTAGGTAAGATTATTTGAAAATAAATAGAAATACTCAAAATTATTACCAAAAATTTGTTCTTTACTTCAAAAAGTTTTAAAATACTCTGCCAATATATGGGCCCCTAAGCTCACACTAGGTACTATAGTTATAGTGTACGTGCGAGCTAATAAAACGAAAACCTGAAATATATATTATTCAACTCCAGACTAAATTACCTTTTGTTTGATACCACACAAGCCATGTTTTGACTTAAACTCAAATTTTTGAAATCTACCCCCCACCCTTAAAAAAACAAAAACTAAAGTGTATTTTGTTTAACTCCGGACATAATTACCTTTCGTTTGATATCACACACGCCATATTTTCACGTAAACTCTAATTTTTTAAATCTACCCCCACCCTTTTTGAAGAAAAAAAAAAACTAAAATGTATTTTGTTTAACTCCATACTCAATTACCTTTCGTTTGATATCACACACGCCATATTTTCACATAAACTCTAATTTTTGAAATCTTCGCCCACCCTTTAATTTGGCTTGTGTTTGGTGGATTTTGTTCATTTTTAAATGGGACCATCTCAACCCAACACCCAGCCTAGGTACCAAATTTCATTAAAATCGGCCTAGCGGTTTTTGAGTTATGCGCGTTGGTCGTTACAGACAGAGACAGACAGACAGACAGACAGACATACAGACAGAAAGACGGCGCGACAAAAAAGTTTCAAAATCATCTGAAACGCAAAGATATATAAAAATTTTTGAAATCGGAGCAACTTTTTTTTTCTCGAAAAAATTAGGATCACCATAGCTCACACTACTATAGTATAGTATATGTGTGAGCTAAAAATATAGTGTGTATTAAGAGACCTTTTAGTGCAGGCGCTGTAGGTAATTGAGTCTGCATAATATGAGGATCGCAGTTTGACAATGGATTCTAGCTGACAAAAGGTCACAGATGAACCGAACCGAACCGATCTGGATGTTGCCAAGCCAGGTTTTGGTCTAATTTTTTTTATCCCCCCTTCTCGTATAGCCGTGTTCGAATTTCTGAAAATTTAACTAAGTTGACGCCTTAAAGCCACAATGACAGAGAAATTAATAAAAAATGTGTAAAATTTAACATAAATATAAAATTTTCTTAGTTTGATAAATGTCAGCTGCAAAAACCCCCAAAAACCCCTCAAACCCCCTAAAACCTGAGATTTCGAGGTTCTCTTCAAATTTTCTCAAAAACTAAGCTCTTAGAAAAAAATATGTAATTACCTTTATTATAGACATAAAATTTGCTTTTCAATGGTGTATTAGTCAGTGAGGTACGACCAATGACAAACTTTTCAGTGGCGTCCGTTTATTGAGTCTGTTCTATCTTGAGTACGTGTCTGTAGTTTCTTAAGTTTTTCTTGGTGAGTTGATCTTATCTTCTGTCGTTCTCTGTTGCACGTACTGTCAATTTTACTCAGTATCGGTTCATTTCTAATCATTATGTTGCAACAAAACAAGGAGTTATAAGAAGTTTGTATTTAAGAGCCGTAAATATTTGTAGTAATAATGAAGAATTAACCACAGAAATTAACAACTTTAAAAAGGACTTACAACAGAATGGTTATTCCGAGAAATTAATAAACTCAACGATATTTAAAATTAAAAACAAACTAAATGTACCAAATTCTCAAAATAATAATCCGTTAGGTGTTATTAACATTCCATATGTTCAAGGGATTTCAGAAAACATAAGACGAATAGCTAAAAACTATAATATGAAAACAGTATTTTCTTCGGGAAATACGATAAGAAGTTTTGTAACTAAAACAAAACCAGACAATCCCTCAAATAATAAGGAATGTATTTACCAAATCTCATGTGAGTGTGGTAAATCATATGTAGGTGAAACGAAACGCCCTCTTCAGGTTAGAGTAAATGAACATCTAAAAAGTACCCAATTAGGGGATATAGAAAAATCCGGTTTAGCAGATCATGCATGGTCAAATGATCACAGGATTCAGTGGTCAGAAGCTAAAGTTTTACATAAGGAGTCGCATTGGCGAAAAAGAAAGTTTGTTGAAGCTGCGTTTATAATGCAGAATAAAGAAGTTTTCAGTCAACCAAGCACGGACATACCAAACATATGGAAACCACTCTTTAAGGAAAACAGGCGTCTTAGGATTAAAAAGGGTGCGGGCCGTCACACCTGACTGCACACCAAGTAGTATAAGTAGTAGCCTAGAGACTAGATTGTTTAGTTTACACTTGATAACGGTTAGAGATACTTACTAACCGAAACGTCGTGTTTTAAAATAAATAAGGACAATGGAAGTCCGAAATTTTATTTCTACACAATCATGGTTTACGAGTTTCAAACAAAGAGTTTAGTGATGTTTCAAAATTGGTGTAATTTACGGAGGCCCCTAAATTGTTACAAATAAAACGAATATTTCCCTATTATACATCGTTTGAAAGGAAATTTTATTGTCTACAACCGACTAGAGTGCTTGGTTTTTAATAAAATCGGAGAAAACCGGTAATATGCATGTTTCTTTTTTTCATTTTTTTGCATTACCTCAATAAACGGACGCCGCTGGAAGGTTTGTCTCCGTACCCCACCGACTTGTATATCTTTGAAAAGGAAATTTTATTGTCTACAATAAAGGTAAATACATATTTTTCACTAAAAAGCTTAGTTTTTGAGAAAATTTGAAGAAAACCTAAACATTTTAGGTTTTGGGGGGTCTGGGGAGTTTTTGAGGGGTTTTTGCAGCTAAAATTTAAAATACTAAGATATTTATTTTTAAGTTAGGTCCTACTCATTTTTGATTCATTTCTCTATCATTGTGGTTTTATGGCATCAACAAAGTTAAATTTTCAGAAATTCAAACACGACTATAAGAGGAGGGGGAATAAAAATAAATTGAACCAAAACCTGGCTTGGCAACATCCAAATCGATAATGTGTGACCCATTGTCAGCTAGAATCCACTATCAAAGCGCGCACTGAAAAAAAACCGATTTTATTATTAACAAATATTTGGTAAACCTGATTTTTGTGGTGCTCATTAAAAAATATTAAAAGCAAATATCATTAATTATTGGTAACAAACCTTTTTTAAAGTGTTTAGTTATAAATAATATTTCATTTAGAGATCTGAGCCCTGAAGGGGAGAAAAACTAGAGATATCCCAAAAAAAATAACCGCAAAGTTAAATTCGCCCCGCCTGGGAAAACAGAGTCTATTAAACTAAAAAACAAAGGAAAAAATCGGCAACACGCTAGAAGCTTACCTTCTGTAATTCTGGAGCAGTCCCAAAAATTTCACTGGCGGCACCGCCCCTTCTTGCGACTGGAATTTCGGTCTTCAACCCAGAAACCACGTGTGACTTCTTTTAGTTTTTTGGCGGAAGTGATTTCTTCATTCCCCTGTCACACACAGGGTGGCGCTTCAAACTCCCAGCGTGAGCAAAAAACGCGCATGATTTTAACAAAATGATCGGGTGATCAAAAAGAAAATAACTTTCAACAAAGAGAGAAATTATCACCTGATCGGAATTTTTCCCAAACAGAACTTTCTTTTTTCGAAGGTTTTTGCAGAAAGCCCAAAAATATCAAAACAAACTTTAAGGTTAGGTTTTCCAAAAATTCAAAATAAAACAATAAAGAAAAATAACTGGCAGCATTAAACATTCCGCCCACCATAAAAATTCCCAATTTTTATAGAAAAAACCCAAAAAACAAAAAAAATAAAAAAAAAAGGTTATTCAATTACCCAAAAGGTCTAAACAATAAATTAGCATTTTTTGCAACAATAATTTTATCGCAATAACTATGGACGTCATACTTAAGTTAATTCAAATAAGCAAGATTCACGTTACACAAGGCTTTGAAGGTTGGTTACTGGCTGGGTAACGGACATACCTTCACCAAACTACGGTCAAGTAATCCTTTCGCGGTTTTTACTTGCACGACACAGGGGATTCTATCTGGACTCGAGTAAATTTTTTCAATTCTACCGAGTGACCACTTCAATGGGGGTAGGCTTTCGTCTTTCAACGCTACTAATGTTCCAACTTTTGGACGGTTGTCGGGGGTATTCCATCTTTCGCGTTGTTGCAACGACTGTAAATACTCCATGTGCCAGCGGCGCCAAAAATGCTGCTGGATCTGCTGAACAAGCTGCCAGCGATGGAGACGGTTTAACTTAACATTGGTTAGGTCTTCATCGGGAGGGGCTGTCAAGGGTTCCAAAGTGAGAAATTGTCCAGGAGTAAGACTTTGAAAGTCATGAGGTCAGGGCTCATACTACACAATGGTCGACTATTTAAAATAGCCTCAATCTGAACCAATACAGTCATCAACTCTTCAAAGGTTAGGATTAGATCCCCCACAATTCTCTTCAGATGAGTTTTCGTGGACTTTACCCCAGACTCATGGAGTCCACCAAAATGCGGACTGGCGGGTGGATTAAAACACCACTTAATCGCTAAAGTCTCAGCAGCTTGCTGACAATAGGACACAAGGAGGTTATTTGCCCAAACAAAATTAGTGCCCTGGTCACTGTAGAGGGCAGCACATCTGCCACGTCTACCAACGAATCGGCGGAGGGCAGCCAAAAATGCATCAGTGGGCAAATCAGAAACAGCCTCCAGGTGAATGGCCTTTGTTGGGAAACAAACAAAAATACACCCATAAACCTTTTGACTTTTTACACCACGACGCTTGGTTAACGTGATGCAGAATGGACCCATAAAATCTACACTAACATGGGAAAAGGGCTTCACCTGGGACACTCTAAATTTAGGAAGGTCACCCATGAATGGGTGCAATGGTTTGGGATTTACCCTGGCACAACAAAAACACTTGGAAACAACACTGTGAATGGCACTTTTCAACGACAAAATCCAAAACTGTTGATTTAGGAGGTACTCCAATAAGCGAGGACCTGGATGTCCATGCTCATTATGAAATTTTTCAATAATCAAAGTGGTAAGCCTATGACTACGAGGCAACAACATGGGGTGTTTCACGTCATATGCTAAATCAGTGTGACGTAATCTACCGCCCACCCTGAGAACACCATGGGAATCAAGAAAAGGAGCTAACTTTCGAAGAGGCTTAGCACAACTCTCACCCTTACGTATCCTTTTCAAATCTTCAAAAAAAACTTCTTGTTGTACAATTCGCACAACAACTAAAGTAGCATAATAAAGATCTGCCTCATTGAGGGCTTTAGTACGAAAAGATAAAGAAGGATCTTTTTTCACTCGAAAAGGTCTCAAACAAAAGGCAACAATGCCCAAGATTTTACGTAAAGAGGAGTACTTAGTGAGTAACAGCTGTACTTCATCAAGGGGTATTTCTGTTGTCACAAAAACAAAACGATTTTCCTCAGGGGGTAGATCAGCATCAAACGCATCAATTTTATGGTTCATAGGCCATGTTTCACTAGACTGGGCCAACCAGGATGGTCCAATAAACCAAAGAGGATGCCCTATCAATTGACCAGGAAGTAAGCTCCGGGATAAGCAATCAGCATTTACATGGTACCAACAGTTGGGGGAAACTTTCTCTTGAATAGTCGTTACACGAATGGCTACAAAAACCTTTCGTTTTGATGGACACGATTTTATCCAAGCAAGCGTGATAGGGATCTACTTGCGAGTGCGCATACCCGTAAAAAAAAAGGGTAACGCTGGAGTCAGACCAAGCAAAAATCTTATCAATCGGGATGCAATCAAGATGATTGCCAACAAACTCCAATAGCTCTGCCAACAATACAGCAGCACACAATTCTAAACGTGGAATAGAAATACTTTTCAAAGGGCACACCCTACTTTTCCCTCACAAAAGGGAGATAGAAATATTTCCATCCAACTCAATTTGTCGAATATATACTGCACCACCATATGCACACATTGAGGCGTCACAAAAGCCATGCAATTCAGTGGTGACAGCATTTTGCTTCACGACATAACGAGGTATTGATATCGAAGATAATAATGGTAGTTGCGATACATAGAGTTGCCACTGTGCAACAATATCACTGGAGGGGGTATCATCCCATGAAAGACCCTGGACCCACAAATGTTGCATTAAACATTTAGCAACCAAAACAACTGGGGCTAGGAACCCGAGTGGATCATATATCCTTGCAATCTCAGAAAGAATGTTTCTCTTGGTACAAGGTCTTTCCATGGGTATCACATCATAACAAAACGAATTAGATTTTGGACACCATTTTACCACCTTCACAACTGGGTGGTGTGGAACAAAATATAAATGGAGGTCAGGGTTAGAATTGTCCAGTTTCAGAAGCCCCTGGTCTAGGTAATCCTGAACAAATTCTTTGTACACACTATACAAAGCAGGATTCCTTAATAATCGGTTTTCCATCATATTGAATCTACGCAATGCTTGACCTTTAGAGTCACCAAGTTCTTGTCGAGGCTCTCTGAAAGGTAAACGAACAACATATCTGCCAAACTCAGTTCCAGAATGACCGGCAGCAAACAATTTTCCACAAAAGTTCTCATCAGAGGGAAGAGTGATTTTTGGAGGGGTCGACTCTAGTTCCCAAAACTTTTGTAAGGTACTATCCAATCCAGATTCTATAGGGGAAGACACTAAGGTCAACAAACTAATAAGTTTTTGAGTTTTACGAGGACCATCAATACCACCAAGGAGTATCCAACCAAATATTGAATTAATGGCACAAGGTCCTCCATTTTCTCCTTTTTTAAAGCCAGGCACAAGCATCTGACCAAACAAATCAACACCAATCAAAAGGTCTACACTACTAGGTTGTCCAAAATTAGGATCTTCAAAATCTAAATCTTTTAGGTATGGCCACTGAATAGAATCATATTCTACAACAGTCACAGGTATGGTTCCACAAATTTTAGGAATAAGAATGGCATCACAGGAAAACAAACTATCAGGAAACTTGGCGGAGCCTATTTTCAATGCAACATTTCCATATGAAGTACTAGAAATCATGCCATTTATTCCCTCAATAGGAGTTCTATTCGGAGCTACTTTAAGTCCTAACCTCTCAGCCAAAGAGACGGTTACAAAGGACGCTTCACTAGCGGAATCTAAAATTGCCCGACAAGACACAAACTTTTTGTTGGCATCTACCACTAAAACTTCGGCAGTTGCAAAAATCACAGGTCTCCTCTTACGAGGTTCAAAATGGTTGCTACTGGGTGTAGCGGTACACAATGCCTGTTTGGCTCTTCACTATTAGGTATGTGGGGGCTCTCCCCTGGACAATCATCTAAAAACACAGGTCTCCTCTTACGAGGTTCAAAATGGTTGCTACTGGGTGTAGCGGTACACAATGCCTGTTTGGCACCCTCACTATCAGGTATACGGGGGGTCTCCCCCGGACAATCAACTTGGTGGGTCGGAGAGCTTTTCACAAAGTGCAACAGGGAATGGTGAAGACCCTGGCACTGACGACACGTGGCATTTGTTGGGCATTGAGATACACCATGTTTGCCAAAGCAGTTAAAACACAATCGTTCACGCTTAACAAATTGATGGCGCTGACCTACTTCTAATTCCAGAAATCTGGTACACTTCACAAGGGGATGGTAGGGCTGTTGCTGGCAATAAACACAACCTTTATTACCAGACTGGCCTGTTCCAGTCAATAACACAGGATAGGGTGGTTGGCCACCCTTCCTAGGGGGTAGAGGAGGTGAGACCTCCTTCGGCTTATTCAAAAGAGAACTATTTTCCAAAGCCCGACAATTTTTCTATAAGAATTTAAACAAATCTTTATAGGACGGGATTTCCTTATCACTATACTCAATCTCAAACTGAGTTTTCAATGGGGTATCAACTTTTTGCAAAAGAAGAATCATTTTAGCAAAATCTAAAAGGTCTACATCATCATAGTTTGACAATGCTTCCAAATTTTCCCGGAAAGTGGACAACAATAACCTTAAATCATGTGGGTTGCTCGATTTTGCAGAAGGGGCTTGACAAATAGACGTCCAATAATTTGTTACCAAAAGTCTTTTATTATTAAAGCGTCTAATCATCCCATCGAAGGCTACTCGATAATTATCTGAGATTAGCGGTATGTTCCTAATTACAGATGCAGCCTCTCCCGCCAGAGCGGTATATAAGGCTTGAAATTTAGCTATTTCACTCATGTCAGCTTTATCGTGGACAAGTGACTTAAACATATCAAAAAGGTGGGCCATTTTTTAAGATCACCGTCAAAATGGGGTACCTGTATTCTTTTAATTTCAAGACCCCTGTCCACATTTACCAGGGAATGGTTCAAAATTGTCTGTGAGGCATCTTGGTAATCCTCCGGATAGAGCTCACGACAAATCGATCTAATTGTGTATTTCATTTCATCAAATTCCTGCACTAAAGTTTCCTGACTTTCTTGTATCTGATCACTACTATCCAAGCTTATAATTTCAAAATGCAATGCATCGAAGTGACTTACCAGAGAAGGCACATCTTCCCATCTGGGTTTTAACCTTTTTGCCTTCTCTGCATTGCCCTGGGCTTCGACGGCTCTATTATAAGTTGTTTTTAATTTATTAAAAACGCCATTTTGTTGTTTTTTCAAAACTTTTATGTCAGACATGACAAAGCGGTTTTTATCAGATACAAAAAAGTAGGTTTTTTCGCGGCAAATCCGCTATCAACACCCGGGTACGGTTCGCTAAGAACGCGGCAACAATCTCGCGCTTAACGAAGGCAGAAAACGAAGGTAAATTTCGACGGGTTTCACACAAACAAATTCGAAACCCGACGAATAATCAACAATTTTCTAACCTCGGAGGTAAACAAAACAACACGTGAAGTTGTGAGGTTAGAACACACAAACGTCAATGAAACGTCAGCCAGCAAGAAAAAGAACGGGGGCCCGGGCCGCTGCCAAATGTCGAACGGGAGTTTTTTTATCGCCGCACGAGGTCATAAACCAAACTCAGGGCAACCAACCTTCAAAACCATGCGGACTCTAAAAAAAAACCGGTACAAAAACAACAATGTCCGAATCTGGCAAAAAAAAACGATAAAATGTGGTTGCTGCAAAAAAACTATAAAATTACCAATTTTTTAACAAAAAAAAAACTGTAAAATCCAAAGGGCTTTTTCAAAACATCCGGTTCGAAGGACCAAATAGAGATCTGAGCCCTGAAGGGGAGAAAAACTAGAGATATCCCAAAAAAATAACCCCAAAGTTAAATTCGCCCCGCCTGGGAAAACAGAGTCTATTAAAGTAAAAAACAAAGGAAAAAATCGGCAACACGCAACACGCTTACCTTCTATAATTCTGTAGCAGTCCCAAAAATTTCACTGGCGGCACCGCCCCTTCTTGCGACTGGAATTTTGGTCTTCAACCCAGAAACCACGTGTGACTTCTTTTAGTTTTTTGGCGGAAGTGATTTCTTCATTCCCCTATCACACACAGGGTGGCGCTTCAAACTCCCAGCGTGAGCAAAAAACGCGCATGATTTTAACAAAATGATCAGGTGATCAAAAAGAAAATAACTTTCAACAAAGAGAGAAATTATCACCTGATCGGAATTTTTCCCAAACAGGACTTTCTTTTTTTGTAGGTTTTTGCAGAAAGCCCAAAAATATCAAAACAAACTTTAAGGTTAGGTTTTCCAAAAAATTCAAAATTAAACAATAAAGAAAAAATAACTGGCAGCATTAAACATCATTTGTTTCTTTAATAATTTGATGTTTTTTTAAATATTAATTGCCTTATATTAACCATAACCAAAACACTCTTTCTTTTAAGGTAACAGAACGTCTTTGTTATTAATACTTAAATTTTCCCAAATATAAATATACTCTTAATATTGGCAAATATTTCTTTGTGTTTATTACAACAAACATTTTTTGTATAATGTTATGGCGTGATTTTGTTATTATAACGGTCTGAATTGGTTTCTATTAATTACCTCGTAAAGTTCACAACAAATTTGGTTACTATTAACAAGCGATATTATCGAGCAATATAACTTTGTACCGTCTCGGGCCTTGTCGCGCGTAGATCGTGACGTTTCGGTTGACATTTTGTAGGGGAGAGCGGGGCTCGTTGAGCCACTTTTTACATAATTGTAAATAAAAGCATTGCTATATTACTTACAGTTTTACAATTATAATATCTTTAAGGCAAATATTGGTTTTTAAAACTATGCATTCAAACTTAAAAAACACTTTTTTCTAGCACCCTTGCAAGCGGCCCAACTAACCCCACCCACGGAGTAAGTTGGGCCATACGATGGGGCAAGTTGGGCATGGTTGAATAATTAGGAACTGTATATATATATGCAACATAAAATAACAGGAAATTCTTAGATTATTTTTATTGATAATAATAAAATACTAAACTTTAAATTACTTAAAAAACAAACCATATAAAGTAACCTAATTCTTGCTCTAGTCTGATTCGGAATTACGGTTTTAGCAAACATAAGTAAACCCTGCATCAGCACATGTTTCATGGGCCCAAAACTTGTAAATTAAACATTGTACCCATTTTTCTTTTGGTTTGCTGTTTGAGAATGGTTCCATGCAGACTAGACAAAATGTTTCCTCTTCATCATCGCTGTCATCTTTCAGTGTCCTTTTCTGAGTAGTTTTTCTATGCTTCTTTTCCTTGAAGACATTTTTGGTTACAGATTTTTCTTTTTTTTAAACTTTTTTCACGTTCCAACTCTTCTTTAATCGGAGTTCCATTTTCTTCGGTTGATATTCTTGGTCTTTCTTTCGCCAGCTTTCGGAAAAGCACGAATTTTTAAAATTTCCCTTGACCGATTGGTAATAATAGATCACACAATTTTAAGTCACCGGGTGTTTGCCTCAAATTTGAGTTGAAGGGTCTGTGTGATGTCATAAATAAATAAATGGCGGCTTTTTTACTGTTTTTTCACAATTTTTGGCTTTTAACTTCGGCCAATAACTTCTGCCAATAATCGTTTTTTGTTTGCAAGAGAACACTAATCAAGATACCGCGTGAACAAGTCCACATCTAGGGGGCCTAATTTCCATAAGAGGTTAAAAAACAGATAGAATATAGCATATATTAATAAGAGACTGCAATATGCCCGATTCCAGTCGAAAGCGTTTCAGCATTGCCAAAGGTAACTTTGATAAATAACTACAGGCGCAAGTCGTCGCAGTCTTCAAGAGGCGGACAATCTAAAACATTTGTTTAGGGCGCGAATTATTACATGACGTGATTTTTAGTCCATCATGCGTACGCATGCTGATTTTAACCTTAAAAAAAAATGTTTTTAGAAAATGTATGGGGTTAGCTGGGCCGGCACACCTACATACAAAATTGAGAGAGTCGGCAATCATGTTTGCGTAAATATTAGCATAGTTATAATTTCATTAAACTCTGTCTAAATATGTAAAGTTAACTATAAAAAACCGAATGGGGGCATTCAGGTGTAATAAAACAATCTGTAAAATGTTTTCCGAAATAACAAAAAATTACTTACGAGGTCCAAAAAAAAATGGCTCTGTAGTGAAATAGCGCGTATCAAAATAGCGCGTATCAAAATAGGGCGTACCAAAATAGCGCGTATCAAAATAGCGCGCTCATTTGAGCGCGTGTTCAAAATAGCGCGTGATCAAAACAGCGCGTATCAAAATGGCGCGTGTTCAAAATAGCGTGTATCAAAATAGCGCGTATTCAAAATGGCGCGTATCAAAATAGCGCGTGTTTAAATTAGCGTGTGTTCAAAATAGCGCGTCTTAAAATAGCGCGTCTAAAAATACCGCGTTTTGAAAGATCGCCATTACAAACGTCGCTGTTACAAAATAGTTCGAGTAAGGGGTCTCTTTCTAACATATTTAAAAAAAAACTTTCCTGACTTTTTTCCCGGGATCCTATAGGGTGTAACCAAACCGAACCGAACCGAACCGATTCAAACCGCACCGAACCGAAATGAACCGAACCAAACCAAAACATTTTTTCAAAAAATTATTTCCCTAAATTAGCTTCCCGATCCTTATTTTGGTAGGTTTCTATTCTGACCTGTGACTTGGTGACATTTTTTTTTGGTGGAAAAAGGTCAGGGAGTTACTGGAAAAAATGTTGAGGTTTGGTTCGGTTCGGTTCCGTCCGGTTCGGTTCGGTTTGGTTACACACCCTCTAGGATCCCGGAAAAGAAGCCAGAACCTTTTTTTTTTGAAAAAAATATGTTAGAAAGAGACCCTTCAGTCAAACTATATGAGTTGTGTTAAGTATAGCAAGCCATCGGTTTATTAACGGTTAAGTAAGTATAACTTATCTGACCTTGCTCAAACTGTTTAGGTGAATATACCTAAGCAGACCTGATACGGGCTATTTTTTACACGCGCTATTTTTAATATGCGCTATTTTGATACGCGCTATTCTGATCACGCGCTATTTTGATACGCGCTATTTTGAACACGCGCTATTTTGATACGCGCTATTTTGAACACGCGCTATTCTAAAAACGCGCTGTTTTGAAAAGCGCTGTTTTGATACGCGCTATTTTGATACGCGCTATTTCGTTACAGAGCCAAAAAAAATAGGTCAACATCTGTTCCTTGGAGACACACACATCAGATTCTCACTGCGGACTAATGCATGAGCAAAGGCGACTTTGCCACGTGGGTGGCGCTGGCAGCTGACGTCTAATTGTCGAGTTGATAGGGGTTTCTCAACGTGCCCCATTGCCCAACGAGCCCCGCTCTCCCCTACGTGTGAGCCGCGGTCTAGACCGAACCGACCCGACGCCCTACGTAGCATTGTATTACAGACCGTCGCAGACACTCATAGAGAAATGTCTCTGCAGACACTGTGCCCAAAAATCAAGGGGACGCCAGGTTTTGGGAAGAACATTGACCAAACATGGTTTAGTTTTTGTGATTTTGTGCTAATACAGACCTAAATACGCGGGTATTTTTATGGCATCATAATGGTGTTTTGGTTGCAAGAGTCGAAGTGAACAAAAAGTCATCAGGAATAACGCTTTAAAGGTAAATATTTAAAGCTAGAAATATAGCTTCAAGAAAAAAAACGTATTCATTTTATAAACTTTTTGTTCTGTGGAAACTGATTGCTTTATAAACAAACAGTAAATAGGATTGATTTTTAATTAACTGATTTATGTGCTAATTGACGACAAGTATCCACAGGCGTAGGCTTTATTTGTTTGTAATATAAAATTCATACTCTTTTTTTTTGTTTCAGATTTCCGCTTAAAGATGGAAACAATCTGGCTTTGGTTATCCACAATAACATAGTAAGTGTTATTTATTATTTTTTTTTAGAATGCTTTATATTTGTATTTTGTGATTTTAATAATTTTAAATTTGATGTCATTAGAATCATGGCTTCAATTCTTTGAATTAATTATTAAAGATTTTTAAGCAAAGAGCCTTTAGTATGAAGATGTGAAGTTTAAATCTTTTAACTTAAAGCAAACATTTAATTATCTGCACAGTGGCGTATATAGAAAAAAATTCGGGGGGGGGGGGTCGAGACGGTTTCGGGGGGGGACGAGACCTCATGAGGCAGTACTTTAGGCTATTTTATGTTTATATTCATAAAATATGTGGAAAATATTTAAAAAATCTTAAGTTTAAAGGGGGGCCCAGGCCCCCCCTTATATACGCTACTGGTTCTGTATTAAATTTACAAATATATAAAATTTATTTTCTTTTTCAGGTCAGCACTGACTTGAAGGTGGAGGAAGTAATTGAACAAAGGAGAAACATTTTAAAAAAACACGGGCTACCCATGCGGCCTTTCATAATGGTGGAGTCCCCGAACTTATAGTGAGGTGAAATCAGTTTATGTCAGATTTGACAAAATTTTGTGTGCATCTCACATGGAACAAACGTGTGTATATTTCATTAACCAACCTTTCCAAAAAAAACAAAGATTACTAGCCACCATAAAAAAATTTTACTTCACTTTTATAATAAAATACAAATAAATATTTTTCATCAAAACAACTTGCTTTTTATTATTATTAAAATTCTCTTATTATTCTATACCTTATTCATTTCTATAGGGTTAATGGGAAAAAAGACACCAATTTTGTTCACACAACTTTATTTCTTTTCCACGATCCATTTTCGTCTTCCTAAGGCTAAGGTGTGTAGCCTGAGGAAGACGAAGAAATACAGGTGTGTGATCAAAAGTGGTGTCTTTATTTCCATTAACCCTATAGAAATATACAGGGTGTTCATTTTAAAACTTCCCAACCAAGATTTCTCGAAAATGATTTTTTTTGAGAAAAAGTAAAAACATGTCAATTAATTTATTAAGGGGGACATTTTGGCTATCTTATAGTTTTTGTAGTACACACCCCCTTTGAAAAAATAAGTTAATATGTCAAAAACAAATTGATAGATTTTCAAAATTTGTACACCTTTGTAAAGATATTTAAGAAACCTTCAAAAAAAAGTGTCAATTGACCCACTTTCCATATTCAAAATATAGGGGTAAAATGTACCCCTCAAAGGGGGTGTGTACTACAAAAATTTTAAGATAGCCAGAATGTGTCCTCCTTAATAAATTAATTGACGTGTTTTGCTTTAAAAAAAAATCATTTTCGAGAAATCTGGGGTGGGAAGTTTTAAAATGAACACCCTGTATATTAAACAGAACGTGAAACCTACAAATACCTTATTAATGCAAAATAACTAAATATAATTACAGCTACTAATCATATAATAACCCATAATTAATTAATTTAATATTAAATAAGAATGATCCTTATAATAAAATACAGTATAAAATACCAACAATATATTAGTGCTTAATGTAGCTTTTTTTAAAATATTAACAGACGATTTTGTTTTTATTAACAAATATTTGTTTCAATTGTTGAAATTTCTGAATTGTTACCTGCAAACAAATATCTAATAAGCCAAATATGGGCAACGCATTTGGTAACAGTTACAAAATGTTTGTTATTGTTACAAAATTCTTCTCTCAGTGCGGCCCTCATATTTTTCATACTCAACTACCTACAGCGCCTGCACTATTTAGACATGTACAAAAATCTATGTCAATTTCTTTTGTCTAAATTTAATAGCTCATAAAAATCTATATTTTCTTGGAAAAAAGCAGCGTTGTTCAATTTGATATTTTAAAAATTCATCGTCGTCCGACCTATGGTTTCTAAGATACAGGGGTTCAAAGTTAGCTTTTGTGCTTTTTTCACAAAAAACTATTTCAAGTCATTTCTACCTATTCTAAAAAATGATATTACTGATATATCAAACGTTAGATCACAAGTAGAGCTTATTATACAAATAAAAAAATTGGACTTATTAACAGTTTGCTACAGTCAGTGACGTTCCGAACATAAAAATTATTAAAAAATGTTTATTCAAAAAACGATGCTTTACAGAATTAACTATAAAAAAAACCAAACGGTAGAATTTTTTTTGTTTTCTCCTGTGTTTTAAGAATCTCCCAAAGAAATGAAAATATGAATAAACGGTAAAAATCCGTTTGTAAAGTTTTTCACAAAACGCTGTAAAACTCTAAGCTTTTTAGGATTTTAATGTTTTTCTTTAGAGATGCAAAATACTTTCACTTTTTTTTAACGATAATATTTAAACAAATATAATTATGAGGTTAATAGAATGATTTTTGTTTGCTCACAGTACTTTTTTAATCATTTATTTATTCAGTGGTGTGCAATTTCCCAAGACAATCGTTCGAAATACTAACTTTTTTTGTCATTGATTTTCTGCAACATTAAAAGTAAAATAAAAAAGTTTAACAACATGATCTGTCAAATTGACATTGGCAGGTTAGTAAGACGAGCTAAAGGTGAGCTCTACCCGAAAAAGTTATACCGGGTGGGCCAGAAAAACCGAACATTTTTTTTTCATTAAAACTCTTGAATTATATAATCGAGTTTAATATGATAAACTGCACAGAATTAATCGGAGGTTTAACTAAATAAATCTTATTGTCCGATATCTCACAATCCATGATGGCGGAGGAAATTAAAATGGACCTTTCAAAAATGCTCGTTTATTGTTATGTTGCGAACTTCTAATTATTTTTTAAATCACAAAAAAAAAATTTGCCATGCACAATAAGGTATGAATCAGCAAAATGTTTCTGAAAATAAATATTTTTGTTTCAACCATTATTTTGAATATTATACGATTGCCTTGCCAATCATGTCTGCATTTCTTTCCTTAAAAATTCATTACTACTGAACCGATTTTCATAAAAATAAAAAACTAAAATATTTTTGTAAAATAAGAATAAACACGCCATTTTGAAGAATCAACTTTGATTCTGTCCGCCAACTTATCTTTAAAAAGCTATCAATTCTAACCAGGGTGTTTTTATTTCATTAAAATCGATTCAGTATAATAACCAAAACAATGGTTGAAACAAAAATATATTTTTTTAAAACCACCAAATCGATTTTGCTGATTCATACCTTGTTATGCGTGAAAAGAAGGCAGTTATTAGTTTAAAAAAATAATTAAAACATGTTCGCAACATAGGAATAAACGAGCATTTTTGAGAGGTACATTTTAATTTCCTTCGCCATCTTGGATTTTGAGATATCGGACAAAAAGATTTATTCAGAAATAAAATTTCGGACTTCCATTGTCTTTATTTATTTTAAAACACGACGTTTCGGTTAGTAAGTATCTCTAACCGTTATCAAGTGTAAACTAAACAATCTAGTCTTTAGGCTACTACTTATACTACTTGGTGTGCAGTCAGGTGTGACGGCCCGCCCCCTTTTTAATACTAAGACGCCTGTTTTCCTTAAGGAGTGGTTTCCATATGTTTGGTATGTCCGTGCTTGGTTGACTAAAAACTTCTTTATTCTGCATTATAAACGCAGCTTGAATAAACTTTCGTTTTCGCCAATGCGACTCCTTATGTAAAACTTTAGCTTCTGACCACTGAATCCTGTGATCATTTGACCATGCATGATCTGCTAAACCGGATTTTTCAATATCCCCTAATTGGGTACTTTTTAGATGTTCATACACCTACATATGATTTACCACACTCACACGGGATTTGGTAAATACATTCCTTATTATTTGAGGGATTGTCTGGTTTTGTTTTAGTTACAAAACTTCTTATCGTATTTCTCGAAGAAAATACTGTTTTCATATTATAGTTTTTAGCTATTCGTCTTATGTTTTCTGAAATCCCTTGAACATATGGAATGTTAATAACACCTAACGGATTATTATTTTGAGAATTTGGTACATTTAGTTTGTTTTTAATTTTATATATCGTTGAGTTTATTAATTTCTCGGAATAACCATTGTTGGTGCAAGAATTATTTGCCAGCTTTTGGCTACTTTTATATTTTAATATTATTTTTCATTTCAAATTTCGCGGGGTATATGCATATGACTTATCCCCGCACCGAGACACGCGCGAGTCTGCGCGAGGAGTCGCAATCGGGAAACTGACAAGAAGCACAAGAAAACGCCGTGAGTGCTACAATTTTCCCGTTTTTCCTATCTTCCAAGCGACCAAAACGACTGCAACTAGATGAAAACTAAGGTAGGTGCACTTTAGATATTTTATATGCATCGTTTTTTTTTTATTTCCTTTCAATGAACTTTTACAATTACGTTTTTCAATTTCTTATCTCAAAAATTGGGTATTTCTCGAATAAGTGGTGTAAGTGGTGAACCAGCCAACCCAAACTCAACCCAACTTACGTTTGCACCCTCATTGGATGGTCCTTCGAACCGGATCCTTTCAATTTACATTTTTCGCAGTTATCCTGTAACGTTTCAAACTTACAAATTTCCAAAATTTTCCGTTTTCGGCGAGATTTTTTGTATTTTCTTAAGTCACGTGTGTTAAAAATATCAACTCGGGTGAGTTATATATCGAATATCGAATATAGCTATGGAATTAGAGGGTATAGTCGACCAATATAGTATTGTAAGCACGCGCGCGCTGTTTGAAATACTTGACTTGGGTTACACTGCCGGCATAGGTCGACATACTTGCCGCGGACTCCGATAATTTCGTAAAGAGCCCGTATAGCATAGGGTATATAGCGCTCGACTCGTGATCCGCAGGGCATGGGATCGAGACTCATTCAACACAAAACTTTTTTTCTTTACTAGTTTGGTAGTTGGTAATATCAGAGGATAGTTAGGACAAACAACCTTAATTAAAATTTACTAATTAATAAATAATTAAAATAAATGAAAAATTCTTTAATTTTATGAACTAAAATTGGATTTTTAAAGCGTTTTAGAAGTTTTAACAACTTTGGTTTTTAAAAAAAGGTAATTTTCAAAATCAAAATGTCAAAACCAAAAAAGACATTATTGCTAGACAAGCGTGCTATTTGTGTACATCAAATAACCGAATCGAATGAGGTCGCGAAACAAGCGAAGGCAGACTCTTCGTTCCAGTTCCTCTTCAAATCTAGGTACGAGGATAATGACGAATGTCATCAAAAGTTTTACGAGTCTTATAACCAAATCATCGGATCCCTCGAGGAGTTGGGACTCGATTTTAATGAGCAGGACAACATAAGAAAAAGATTCGATTTACTTTTTTATGAATGTCGTGGCATTTATTTTGATATTTTTCGAGCCAGCAATACTAATTTCGTTTCACTAAATACTTCTGCCAATAGCCCTAGGTCAAATTCTAGATCTTTTCCTTTACCCAAGTTGGCTAGTTTCGATGGCAACTATAAAAATTGGCAACATTGGTTTGACCTCTATAAGGTCATGATTCATGATAGCGACTTGAGCGATATAGAAAAGTTTCAGCACTTACGTACTTCAGTGACTAACCAAGCACTTAGTCTGGTAAAAACAATTCCGTTATCTGACAGCAATTATCATATTGCATATGAGGCTCTAGTCAAGAGATATCAAAATAAGCGTCTCATAGCTACGACTGCCTTAAATGCTATGAATTCCGTTTCGGTGAAAACCAGTTCTGCGAAAGAGCTCCGTTTTATGTTAGACACCTTTTCCGAAAACTTAGCCATTTTGACGGAACTCGGTTTTCCTACGACAGAGTGGAACTTTCTTACATTTAATCAATTGCTTTCCAAGTTGGACGTTAAGCTACGCACAGAGTTTGAGCTATATTATAGCAGAGAGAAAAGCCAAGTCGACATTCCTTCTTACACTGACTTGTACAGCTTTATCGAAAATTACTGTATAGCCTTGGAGTCTGTCCAACATATGCAGTCAATTAGTAAGCCCTCCTCTAGTTCAAATCATGCTAAGCCCCTGAATAATAATCAGCGGAACTTTAGTCACAATAATTATCCTAAAAATACATCAACTTCTTCTTTCAATACTACAGTTTCAAATAATCCAATTCAACCAATAAAACCGTTCAATTCAAATGTCAAATGTCATTTGTGCCAGTCCAATCATGTCCTAGCCAGATGTCCCGATTTCCTAAATAAAAATTCAGAAGAAAGACTTTCCTATGTAAGACAAATTAACTTATGTGAAAATTGCATGTATTTTTCTCATCAAACAAGGAATTGTTCTTCTTCTTATAGCTGCAGAGGGTGTGGCCTTAAACACCACAGTTTACTGTGCCCCCACCCCCGTCAGAACAATACACGTGCTCAGCAGGGTCCAAATACTAGTACTCAGGAAAATCCACACTTTCTTTCTGTTTCACAAGGTACTTCCTCAACAAATTGTCACGCCACAACTATTCCCAATCAATCTACTTTTCTACTTTCAACAGTGGTAGCTGACATTTTGGATTCTAGAGGAAATTACCAACCCGTGCGGATTTTGCTAGATTCAGCATCTGAAGCCAATTTCATTTCGGAAAAATGCCTTAATAGACTAGGTCTCCCCAGACAACAATTTTCAATTTCCATTCAAGGTCTAAATCAAAAGGCATCTTCGACTACCAAAGGCAAAACTCATTGCATTATTCGACCGCAAGGAAGAATAGATCCTACCTTTCAGTTTGAGGCTTTAGTATTGCCTCAATTACGTTCCAATATTCCCTCTGTTTCTATAGATTCCAGTCAATGGGATCATATTCGGAACATTAAACTTTCAGACCAAACTTTCAACACACCTAGCCCCATAGATATTTTACTCGGTTGTGAATTATTTCCTCAGATTTTAAGAAATGGAGTCATCCATGGTCAAAAAGGGCAAGCTAGCGCTTTTAACAGTGTTTTCGGTTACGTCTTGATTGGTAAGGTAGACGCTTCGATTCAATCCAAGCCAAGTACAGTCGTTAGATCTTTAGAACCGCCCTTAGAAGTTTGTTTAGATAAATTTTGGGAAATAGAACAAGTCCCACATAAAGTTCACAGGAGCCCTGAAGATATTCTATGTGAAAAAATTTTTGCGGACACAGTATCTCGTAACGAATCAGGCAGATTCATAGTTTCATTACCTTTCGTTAACTCAGAGCCTACTTTAGGTGATACTTATCCTGTTGCTGTTAAAAGGTTTTGTTGCGTATTCATTCATTTTACTTATAGATGATAAGCTAGATATTAATATTGGTATTTTTTATTTTTACTCCCATATTTTGAGTAGCACTATATGTCTATTCCCTTGCCCCTATATTTTTCATTCCTACTATATTTCCCCTCTACGACAAGTAAGAAGCAAGAAGGCATCCAAAATATGGAGGGGACGCACCACTCTCTTCGATCAACGAGCACCGCAGCAGCACGCGTCGTCCTATTATCCCCAAAATCAATTAGTGAAATCCTCTAAAATAATTAAATATTCTAATCACATATAGTGACTTTAAAGTGCCTTCCCTTAATTATAAATCAAAAGTGCGTCACGGAAACACAGCAGGAACAACGGTGGAGAATAACGTACCAGCAGCCATTAAGGTAACTTGTCAACCCATTTCCATATTTATAGTTATCCCATTAACTTATTTTAATTATCTCCGCTCCCCCACATTTGGTCCTTCGCCCCTAGATATCCTCCTTAAATTCCTGCAGTCCTGTGCTACTCAAATTCTCTCTATACATAATAAAATAGCCAAATGTTTAAATTTAAAAATTAATAAATATTTAATTGATGAATAGAATCGCCATATTTGTGTTTCGCGATTCGCATCGACCGGTGGCATGACGCTCCCCTCTATATGATAAAGGGAGGGGCCTATAAGCGCGAGTTTAAAAATTTGGTGTGTTTTGATTTTCCACGTGCACGAAAAACACTCGTAAATCAGCATTAGACGCAGCTCTACTCTCAAGTATCGATCCTCCTCAAACTCTCTCTTAATAATTTTGTCGCTCTGATACAGAACTTTAAAAATATTTTAATTTAAAATGGCGGACCCTAAAAAAATTAAATTATATATAGCTCAACGCGATATTGATATAACCAGAATGAATGAATTGCATAAGTTGGCAAAAAATGCTGTCGATGATGCCGATTCACGCGTTACTTTTCACTGTCGTTTTAAAAGTCTCGAATCAATCTCTGATAGTTTTATGAAGTCATAATAATATTGTGCTTGTTTATGCTAGTACGGATAATGGAGAAGATTTAGAGGCTCAAAAAGATATTTTAATAAAATTTGATGAAATGAATTATGCGATTGAAGGCATTTATACCTCTCTTTTTAAAAATAAACTTTTCGCGCAGGCGGAGACCACGGTAGAAAACCTGCCTCCGATGCAAAATAACTCTAATTCTAGCTCTAGCTCTAATTTTAAACCTAATACGAAGCTTCCAAAAATTCAAATAACTTTAATACATAATAACAACTCAATCTCTAATATTGAAAAATTTAATTACCTTTTGTCATACTTAAAGGGGGCTCCGCTCTCACTTGTAAAATGTACCCCTTTGGCATCAGATAATTACCTTATAGCATATGAGGCCTTGCGAAAGAGATATGATAACCCTCGATTGATCGCGCAAAATCATTGGAACGCCTTACAATCGTCTAAAAAAATCTCTAATTCGGATAATGCGCTGGCATTGCGATCTCTTGTCGATACGTTTTTAGAAAATCTTTCTGTACTAAAAAATCTCGGGTACCCCACGTATGCTTGGGATTTTATTTTATTTAATATGCTCATGGAAAAATTAGATTTAAGCACGGCCACTCGATTTGAATTAGAATGTGGATCCGAGTTAGATAATCCTGATCAGAAAACTAAAACGTTTGACACTTTAATATTTTTCCTAAATAAGCAATGTGCAGCCCTTGATACTGTTTCATATTCTAATAACTGTAAAAATAATAAAACCTTCGAATATGATAAACAAAAAAATAATTTTAAACATACAGATAAAAAACCCAGCTCTTACTCTAATACTAATTTTAAAGCAAGGCCCACTGCTATTTTTATAACTAATACGAATACTTCTCAACAAAATTCAAGCAAACCGCTAGGTTGTCAATTGTGCTCTTCTTTAGAACATGATATCTATATTTGTCCCTTATTTTTAGCGAAAACCCCTACTGAAAGGTTTACTTTAACTAAAGAAAAAAGATGGTGCACCAACTGCTAAGGAAGCCGTCATACGGCTTATCATTGTCATAGTAAGATATCATGTCAATTTTGCGCCAGGAAACACCATACACATCTCCATATGGAGGTTAGCTCCCGGACTAATGTGCCAAATAATGCTTCAAATAATTGTCCCACAGACGCATCTACTTCAAATGCATCACAAAACTCATTTTGTGCGGTCTCTACCGTCAGAACTCGTACTCATGACTCTCCCTCTAATCCTAGCTCTATGACTAGCTCTAATTTAGTAGCTCATATACCCAGTGTAGTTCTCCTCTCAACTGCTATCATTGAGGTGAAAGATGCCTCTGGAATATTCAGGCCTCTACGAGCCCTTCTTGACAGCGCAGGTTCTAGTTCCGATCTCACTCTCGCTGATCCGAAATTTTATAAATCGGGCCCCATTGATATTCTTCTCGGTGCCGATATTTTTGGATTTTTACTTACAGGCAGCTCTCTCTCTAGCGCTATTGATAAACCTGTCGCTCTCGATACTATATTCGGTTGGATAATCATGGGAAAAATAAAAGATACTCATTACTCTACCCCGAGGGGTCATCGGCACCCTAAAATTTTGTACAGCGTCCAACAGGACTTGGGTCCTGTCGTGTACTGTTGGGTCCTGTTGAGTACTGTCAGGTACTGTCGTGTACTGTCGAGTACTGTTGGGTCCTGTCGAGTACTGTTGAGTACTGTGGTGTACTGTTGGGTCCTGTCGTGTACTGTCGAGTACTGTTGGGTCCTGTTGAGTACTGTCGTGTACTGTTGGGTCCTGTCGTGTAGTGTCAGTGGCGCACCCAAAAATGTGTCTTGGGGGGGCCCGACAGCTACGAAACGCGCCCTCAAAAAACTTGCGACCAAAAAAAAAACAAAAAAAAGGTCATCATGTGTGGGGGGGCCCGACGACAGCTACAAAGCGCGCGCCCTCAAAAACCTTGCGACCAAAAAAAAAAAAAAGGTCATCATGTGTGGGGGGGGCCCGACGACAGCTACAAAGCACGCGCCCTCAAAAAACTTGCGACCAAAAAACAAAAAAAAACGCGCCCTCAAAAAACTTGCGACCAAAAAACAAAAAAAAAAAAAAAAAGGTCATCATGTGTGGGGGGGGGCCGACGACAGCTACAAAGCACGCGCCCTCAAAAAACTTGCGACCAAAAAACAAAAAAAAAAAAAAAAAAGGTCATCATGTGTGGGGGGCCCGACGACAGCTACAAAGCGCGCGCCCTCAAAAAACTTGTGACCAAAACAAAAAAAAAGGTCATCATGTCTTTTCGCAACTACGCCACTGCTTGGGGTTGGGGGGGGCCCGAAGCCTCCTGATGTCAAATTTTAAGGTATTTTTCATGTTTTATCATCAAATATGTAGAAAATCTATGAAAAAATCTAAGGCTTGGGGGGGGGGGGGCCTGGGCCCCGGAGCCCCCTGGGTGCGCCCATGGTAGTGTCGAGTACTGCCGAGTACTGTTGGGTCCTGTTGAGTACTGTTGGGTACTGTCGTGTACTGTCGAGTACTGTTGGGTCCTGTTGAGTACTGTTGGGTACTGTCGTGTACTGTCGAGTACTGTTGGGTCCTGTCCTGGTACTGTCGGGTCCTGTTGTGAAATTTGTACAGTACTGTTGAAAGCTGATGACCCCTCGCTCTACCCCCTCTATAAATACGTTTTTGACTACTCACGAAAGCACTCTTGAAAGCTCCGTAAGACGCTTTTGGTCTTTAGAAAATATCCCCACTCTCTCTAAATTTTCTTCAGAGGATTTAGCCGCTAAAGAACACTATCAAAAAACTACTTTTAAAAATAATGATGGATCCTATGTTGTTGAATTGCCATTCAAGGGGGCCGAATCCTCTTTCTCTGGGACCAGAGAAATCGCTTTAAAAAGATTTATTTCCCTAGAAAAAAGATTACTAAAAAATCCCTCTTTATACACTGAATATAATAATTGCTTAAAAGAATATTTGCTCTCAAAATAAAATGAAACTCGTATCTCCCCCCTCTAAAAACTTAAATAATTTTTATTATATGCCCCATCACTGCGTGATTAAAGCAGAAAGCTCGACAACGCGTACTCGTATCGTTTTTAACGCAGGCGCAGTGGATACAAATAATAAAAGCTTAAATGATTCTCTTTTAACGGGTCCTAAATTGCAGCAAGATATTGCCTCAATTTTATTAAAATTTAGACTCCCCTCAATAGTATTCTCAGCTGATATTAAACAAATGTATCGCCAAATATTAATTAACCCCAAACACACCCCTTATCAAAGAATTTTATACCGGTTCTCTTCTTCTGAACCCATCCAAGACTTTGAGTTACAAAGAGTCACATTTGGCGTTAGCTCTAGCCCTTTTTTAGCCTTGAGAACGATAAAACAAATAGCTTTAGAAAATGAGAAAAAATATCCTCTCGCCTGTGAAACTCTACAAAATGACGTTTTTGTAGATGATGTGTTATCAGGTCAAAATTCTCTAGAAGAAGCCCTAAAACTTCAGAAGGACTTAATCGCTGTTCTAGAAACCGGTAACTTTGTATTGCGCAAATGGGCCTCAAATCACCCTCTTATGTTATCTCATTTACCCCCTTCAGATTGTCAAGTAGATCCATTTTCCCTTGATTTGGATGATCAAGTAACTCTCAAAGTTTTAGGTCTATTATGGAACTTTAAAACCGACCAACTCACTTTTAAAGTAACTCCAAGAAGTTTACCTTGTACTAAAAGAAATATGCTGTCAGAACTTGCACGTATATATGATCCTCTTGGCTTTCTTGTTCCCTTTACAGTCACTATAAAGCTACTCATTCAAAAATGTTGGATAAGCTCTGTTGGTTGGGACTCCCCAGTTTCCCCAGATATATTTGAATCTTGGAAAAAAATAAGCTCTCAAATTCAATGTCTCTCTGATATAAATTTTCCCCGCCAAATAATTGATTTAAATAATTTTTTATGTACCGAACTCCATGGTTTGTGCGACGCTAGTGAAAATGCATATTGTGCTGTAGTCTATCTAACAGTTTTAAGTAAAGATTGCTCTATTAAAACCCATTTTATTATGGCAAAATCACGTATAGCTCCCTTAAAAAATTTATCTATCCCTCGTCTGGAACTATGCAGTGCCGTTTTGCTAAGCACCTTACTCTCCTATGTTCAAGAAATTTATACAAATAAAATTTATATCTCCAAGGTATTTGCCTGGACTGATAGCTCTATTGTGCTATGTTATATAAAAGCACCCGATTCTCGTAAGTGGAACTCCTTTGTATCTAATAGAGTGGCTTATATTCAAGAAAAAATACCTCCCTGGCATTGGCATCATATTATTTCATCTGATAACTCCGCCGATCCAGGCTCCCGAGGCGTTTTACCTCTAGATTTGCTAAATAATACGCTATGGCGCGCGGGGCCCCAATGGCTTAAGCAACCCTGTAATTCTTGGCCACTAAGTAATTTTGAATTATATAAACCCTCAAAAGAACGCCGCAAAACCACTTTATCACTCTTTACTGACATTTCTGATCTAGATAAGTTTTTACATCGATTTTCTAGCCTATATAAAATTCAAAGAGCGATGTGCTACATACTCAGATTTATTTTTAATTGCAAAAACCCTACAAATCGAAAAACTTCCGTCTTCACAATATTTGAGTTAGAGGATGCGCTTGTATTTTTAATTAAATTGGTACAGCATCAGTGTTTTGCGGAAGAAATCTCGGCTCTGAAGTTAGATAAATCTCTTTCTAAACCATTTAGAAAACTTACCCCTTTTATTGACAAAGATGTTTTGCGCGTTGGAGGGCGCCTCACAAACGCTAAATTAGCTTACGATAAAAAACACCCCATACTACTGCCCTCAAATCACCGTTTGACTTATTTAATTATAGAGTATACTCACAAAATTTACTTACATCCAGGCCCTCAATCTCTGCAATATTTACTCTCTCAAAAGTACTGGATTATTTCCTATAAGCGCACAATTCGTAAAGTCTTATCAAAATGTCATAATTGTTTTCGCATTAACCCCCCTTCTACCGAACCAATTATGGGCCAATTACCTCTCGCTAGAGTCTCCTCTATCAAAGCGTTTTCATCTGTAGGCGTAGATTACGCTGGACCCTTCTCTATAACAACAAATAGAACACGTGGTGCTAAGATTTTAAAGGCCTATATCTGTCTATTTGTTTGTATGGCCACTAAGGCCCTACATATTGAATTAGCCTCCGACCTCACCAGCGAAGCATTCCTCGCATGCTTGCGTCGTTTTATCTCAGGAAGAGGAAAAATAAGTGGGATTTTCAGCGACAGAGGTACTAACTTCTGTGGGGCTTGGAACGAAATTAATCAGTACATGCATTTAGCCTCTGAAAATGAAAAAATCACTTGGCATTTTAATCCCCCCGGCGCGCCTCATTTTGGCGGCATATGGGAGAGTGGCGTACGCTCTGTAAAAACTCATCTCTATAAGGTAATTGGCCAGCAAATTTTAACCTACGAGGAATTAAACACGGTCCTCGTACAAATTGAAGGTGTTCTAAATTCTCGGCCGTTGTGCCCTCAAAGTAATGATCCCAACGACCTCAATGTCCTATCTCCGGGTCATTTCTTAACCCTAGAGCCCTTAAATTCTTTTCCAGAACCCGATTTGGGTCATATTACGCTTAATCGTTTATCGCGATGGCAGATGTTGCAACACATGCATCATACATTCTGGAAACGTTACAGTAACGAATATTTACATACTTTATTACAGAGAAGTCGTTGGACTGATAAATCTGTAAATATTGAATTGGATACCTTAGTCAAGATTAAAGACGAAAATTTACCTCCGTTAAAATGGAACTACGGGCGCGTCGTCCAGGTGCATCCTGGCAAGGACGGTGTTGTAAGGGTGGTAACCCTTCGTACCAGTAAAGGTATGATTCAACGCCCCGTAACAAAAGGTTGTGCTTTGCCACAAAATTAAAATTAAAGCACACTAAATAAATTTTTTTAATGGTATTTCGTTAAAAAATATATCTTATTATTTTATTTTTTTTATGATACATATATTCAATCTAAATGAATTACATTTTTTTTTGTTTAATTTGGTAAAATGAATTTTCATTTTGGCGCGCGGAATGTTGCGTATGCATTCATTTTACTTATAGATGATAAGCTAGATATTAATATTGGTATTTTTTATTTTTACTCCCATATTTTGAGTAGCACTATATGTCTATTCCATTGCCCCTATATTTTTCATTCCTACTATATTTCCCCTCTACGACAAGTAAGAAGCAAGAAGGCATCCAAAATATGGAGGGGACGCACCACTCTCTTCGATCAACGGGCACCGCAGCAGCACGCGTCGTCCTATTATCCCCAAAATCAATTAGTGAAATCCTCTAAAATAATTAAATATTCTAATCACATATAGTGACTTTAAAGTGCCTTCCCTTAATTATAAATCAAAAGTGCGTCACGGAAAACACAGCAGGAACAACGGTGGAGAATAACGTACCAGCAGCCATTAAGGTAACTTGTCAACCCATTTCCATATTTATAGTTATCCCATTAACCTATTTTAATTTTCTCCGCTCCACCACAGATTTAAATCGCTCGAATTCCGACTTCTTAAAGACCCTGTGCATTATGAAGCATACAAAGACTTCATGAAGGAATACATATTATCAAATCACATGATTCCAGTCCCTACAGCTAGTTCCAAAGAAATTTTAGACTGTTCATATTTCATTCCCCACCATAGTGTTTTCAATAGGGGAAAAATTCGCTGCGTTTTTGATGCTTCACAAAAGGGTCCTAGGGGTTTATCTTTAAATGATACATTGTGCGCAGGTGCTAAACTTCAATCTGATGTCCGCGAAATACTTCTGAAATTCCGATAATATGCTGTAGTGTTTACTGCAGATGTTGTTAAAATGTTTCGACAAATTCTTGTCACACCTGAGCACACACGATATCAGAATATCTTATGGAGATTCTCTGAAACCGATCCCATTCAAACCTTCTCTCTCAGAACTGTTGTCTATGGTCTTAAATCATCACCTTACTTGGCTATACGTACTCTACAGGAATTGGCTAGATTAGAGTCCAAAAACTTTCCTAATGCTTCTAGAGTTCTGTTAAAAGACGTCTACGTCGATGACGTTTTAAGCGGCCACAATTCCGTAGTTTTGACCATAGATTTACAGCAAGAACTCATTTCACTATTACGTCGTGGTGGTTTCGAGCTCAAAAAATGGGCAAGTAACAAACCAGAACTTATTTCATCATTTGCAGAGACGGATACACATATGTCTATTTCTTTCGACAAAGCAGAGCCTAATTTTGTCAAGGTGCTTGGTCTCCAATGGAATCCAGTGACAGATTCATTTACATATCTTGTTATATCTGACGATAACCCTTGCACTAAACGTGGAATCCTTTCTCAAATAATGAAAAAATTTGACCCGTTAGGTTTCTGTTCTCCAGTGTCCTTACTGGCCAAGCATCTGATGCAAGATTTATGGAAGGAAAAGATAGAGTGGGACTCTCTTCCGCCCCTTTATATCATAAATACTTGGAATCAGTTTCGCATGGAGCTTCCCGAACATTCTAATCTTCATTTACCTAGACGTGTTACAATAGACAAACCTACTCGCATAGAATTACACGGATTTTCCGACGCTTCAATGGTAGGTTATGCAGCCACAGTCTACCTTCGTATAGAAGCATCTTCTGGCGAGCTGTTTACTTTTCTTGTTATGGCAAAATCTAAAGTTGCACCACTTAAAACGGTTAGTCTCCCAAGACTGGAACTCTTGGGCGCTACCCTACTGTGTGATCTTATCTCTTTCATTCAAGCAAGTTACGCTGAAACTTTGGTGTTTAATGAAATTTGGGCGTGGTCTGACTCACAAGTGGTCTTGCGCTGGTTATCTGATTCTCCCCATAGATGGGTTACATTCATCGCTAATCGTGTTTGCAAAATCCAAGAAAATTTACCCCTTCATGTATGGCACTATGTTCCGTCTTCTGAAAACCCAGCGGATTGTGCTTCTCGTGGACTTACACCCAACCAACTTGTTCACCATGACATGTGGTGGAAAGGTCCCCCCTTTCTAAGCCTTCCACGAGAGGAATGGTCTAATGGCTTTCATTGTCCAGATCTTTGCGACAGTGATGATTTGGAAGAACGCAAGACATTTCTCACGGTCATGTCAGACCCACATGAGATCGATGTTCTCTTGAATAAACATTATTCTCTTACGAAAATACAACGAATCATTTCCTACACGCTTAGACCAATTTCTAAAATCTATTACTCAGATCATTTGGTAACGGAAAAGGAACTGCAGAATTCCATGATTGTTCTTGTCCGCCATGTCCAACGTACAGTATTTTCAGATCTTCTTTCAAAATTTAAAACAAACAAGTTGCTTCCAAAACCCTTTCGTAAACTTTCATTATTCCTAGACCAACAAGACTGTCTCCGAGTAGGCGGTCGTATTAAGCATGCTTCTGAACTTTCTTATTCTGCTAAGCATCCGTTGCTTTTGCCACGTTCACACCGGCTTACTACAATAATTATCGAATATACACATTCAAAATACTTTCATCCAGCTCTCAAAACCCTACATTATCTGCTAAGGCATCAATTTTGGGTGCTGTCTGCTCGATACGCTATTGAAAAGGTAGTTTCTCATTGTATCTTATGCTTCAGACTTCATCCAAAACCAGCTGTGCAATTTATGGGAGATTTACCTCCTCAAAGGGTTTCCCAGTTAAAACCATTTTCCCATGTTGCCGTGGACTATTGCGGACCGTTTGATATCTTAATGTCAAGACACCGAGGTGCCAAACTTTATAAAGGCTATATTTTTGTTTGCGTTTGTGCTGCAACCAAAGCAGTGCATTTAGAATTAACTTCCGATCTTTCAACAGATACGTTTCTTGCGGCCTTTAAAAGGTTTGTCTCCAGATGTGGAAGGATATCACACGTTTATTCTGATAACGGTACCGCCTTTGTCGGTGCAGATAGGTTACTTCAAACCTACTCAAAGGAAGCATGTGAAAGCTTAAGCATTTTGTGGCACTTTTCTAGCCCTGGAAGTCCTCACTTAAACGGTTTAGCCGAGGCTGGAGTAAAATCCACCAAGGCTCACTATCTGTTTTGTCAAACGTGTTGTAGGCGAGCAGCGCCTTACATATGAGGAATTTACTACCTTCTTGTTTCAAGTTGAGGCTTTACTCAATAGTAGACCTCTCTATGCTCAAAGTCTAGGTCCCAATGAGCTCATTCCGCTAACACCAGGTCATTTTTTAACATTGGAGCCTTTAAATTCTATACCAGAACCTGATTGTTCCGACCTCAAGCTTAACACTTTGTCTCGCTGGCAGCTTGTCCAAAGACTTCAAGCTGACTTTTGGAAAAAGTGGCGTTTAGAATATTTAAACACACTTCAACAACGTGTTAAGTGGACTGAGAAATGCAATGACATAAAAGTCAACACTTTAGACGTTATTAAGAATGAGCAAAAACCACCTATGCGTTGGTCACTCGGACGTGTTGTAGCGCTACATCCAGGTGCTGATGGGCTTACTCGCGTCGTGACAGTAAAAACCGCCACTGGTACTAATCGGAGACCGGTGGTCAAGTTATGTGTCCTGCCCCTGCCGGAGGTAGAACACAAGTCAATTTTTCGAAATTTTGCTCAAAATTTTTTATTTTTTTCTTTTCTTTATATATAATTTTTTTTTCCTTTTTATAATTTACTAGAATTAAGGTAAATTTTCGTGCATACTTGCACGATTTGGGTATTTAGATATAGTTTTTTTTTCGTATCCTTACTAAAAACACACGTGTTTTGGTGGCCGGAAAATGTTGGTGCAAGAATTATTTGCCAGCTTTTGGCTACTTTTATATTTTAATATTATTTTTCATTTCAAATTTCGCGGGGTATATGCATATGACTTATCCCCGCACCGAGACACGCGCAAGTCTGCGCGAGAAGTCGCAATCGGGAAACTGACAAGAAGCACAAGAAAACGCCGTGAGTGCTACAATTTTCCCGTTTTTCCTTTCTTCCAAGCGACCAAAACGACTGCAACTAGATGAAAACTAAGGTAGGTGCACTTTAGATATTTTATATGCATCGTTTTTTCTGATTTCCTTTCAATGAACCTTTACAATTACGTTTTTCAATTTCTTATCTCAAAAATTGGGTATTTCTCGAATGAGTGGTGTAAGTGGTGAACCAGCCAACCTAAACTCAACCCAACTCACGTTTGCACCCTCAACCATTCTGTTGTAAGTCCTTTTTAATGTTGTTAATTTCTGTGGTTAATTCTTCATTATTACTACAAATATTTACGGCTCTTAAATACAAACTTCTTATAACTCCTTGTTTTGTAGCAACAGAATGATTAGACTTAAAATTTAGGTACTGTTCTGTGTGTGTAGGATTCCTATATACAGTGGTTTGAATGTTTCTGTCTAATCGTTTGACAAGAACATCCAAAAAAGGCAAGGCCGAATCTTTTTCAATTTCCATGGTGCACTTGATTGTTGGTCGAATACCGTTTAAATGGTGTAGAAAATTCTGTAGTTCGTCTTCATTTTCCGGCCATATAATAAAAGTGTCATCCATGTATCGTAGCCATAGTTTTGGTTTGACTCTTGCTGTGTTGATCGCATGGTCCTCGAACCACTCCATGTAGATGTTTGCTACCACTGGCGAAAGAGATGAACCCATTGGAAGTCCATCATTTTGCACGTAAAACTTATCTTTCACTTGAAAGTAAGAGTTACGGAGACAGAGCTCCAAAAGATCCATCACCCCCTCCACCGATAGCGTTGTTCTCTCGTAAAGTGTATCATCAGTTTGTTATTTGTTTTTGATGATACTGAGTGACTCATTTATTGGCACGTTGGTGTAGAGACTTTCTACATCAAAACTTACAAATCTATCGCCGGGATCTAATTCGATACCTTTTAAAACCTCGACAAAATGTTCCGAGTTTTTGACAAAAGATTCGGACTTACCCTGTAGTGGTTGAATTATGTCCAACAAAAACCTCGACAAAGTGCTGGTGGGTGAGTCCCTGGAGCTGGTGATTGGTCGCAGTGGTATATCCTTCTTATGGATCTTTGGTAATCCATAAAAATGTGGTGCCTTACTGTGGTGTGGAGTCAGGCCGAATCTAACAGCGTCCGGGATATTTTCAGCATACATCTTCAAAGTCCTGTAGATGCGTCCTTCTATGGTGGTGGTTGGATCTTTGGGTAGTTGCTTGTAGTCTCCTTTCTCCAGAACTTCTTGGATCTTTTTGTCGTAAGTCTCGACATCCATGATCACCGTCGCGTTTCCTTTGTCGGCCGGTAGAATCTTGATTGATTTGTCAGCCTGCAGGTTCTTGATTGCCCGTTGTTCATGACTGGTGATGTTTGTCTTTTGTTGCTTCTTTTTGTCCAACGTTGTTCTTATTTTATGGCGAAACTCATCAGCTTTGGGTTGAGGTAGACTAACGGTCTCTATTGCTGCAATAATTTCCAGTGTCGGTGTCTGTGCCGGTGCAATGGCGAACTTAAGTCCCTTACTAAGTACCAATTCTTCGTTGGTGGCCAGAGTCCTTTTGGAGATGTTCACTATAGTGCTTGGTGTCGTTGAGTCTGTTCTCTCTTAAGTACGTGTCTGTAGTTTCTTAAGTTTTTCTCGGTGAGTTGATCGTATCTTCTGTCGTTCTCTGTTGCAAGTACTGTCAATTTTACTCAATATCGGTTCGTAGTCTTCCTCCCATGTGTGTCGTCTAATTTCGTCAAAACGCTTCTCCATTTCGGTGTTGAAGTTGGCTTTTCTCCATGGTAACTGATTTGGGATCGGATTAGTGCTTGGCTGGTCCTCTCTAAGATCTTCTTCGTTCTCACTCCCGGAAAGTTGGCTTTTAGGCGGAAACCAACCGGAATGACACCACTGTCGCGCGCCTCGCACAAGAATGAAATGTGTTCTTCTTCCTTTATCACGTTAATTTTGGTCTTCTCGTAGCCTCTGAATAGATTGTTGATTCCGGGTCCGTACTGTTCGACAGAAAGAAGCAACAAAAGATAAACATCACCAGTCAAGAACAACGGGCAATCAAGAATCTGCAGGCTGACAAATCAATCAAGATTCTACCGACCGACAAAGGAAACGCGACGGTGATCATTGATGTCGAGACTTACGACAAAAAGATCCAAGAAGTTCTGGAGAAAGGAGACTACAAGCAACTACCCAAAGATCCAACCACCACCATAGAAGGACGCATCTACAGGACTTTGAAGAAGTATGCTGAAAATATCCCGGACGCTGTTAGATCCCGCCTGACTCCACACCACAGTATGGCACCACATTTTTATGGATTACCAAAGATCCATAAGAAGGATATACCATTGCGACCAATCACCAGCTCCAGGGACTCACCCACCAGCACTTTGTCGAGGTTTTTGTTGGACATAATTCAACCACTACAGGGTAAGTCCGAATCTTTTGTCAAAAACTCGGAACATTTTGTCGAGGTTTTAAAAGGTATCGAATTAGATCCCGGCGATAGATTTGTAAGTTTTGATGTAGAAAGTCTCTACACCAACGTGCCAATAAATGAGTCACTCAGTATCATCAAAAACAAATTACAAACTGATGATACACTTCACGAGAGAACAACGCTATCGATGGAGGGGGTGATGGATCTTTTGGAGCTCTGTCTCCGTAACTCTTACAGTCAAGTGAAAGATAAGTTTTACGTGCAAAATGATGAACTTCCAATGGGTTCATCTCTTTCGCCAGTGGTAGCAAACATCTACATGGAGTGGTTCGAGGACCATGCGATCAACACAGCAAGAGTCAAACCAAAACTATGGCTACGATACATGGATGACACATTTATTATATGGCCGGAAAATGAAGACGAACTACAGAATTTTCTACACCATTTAAACGGTATTCGACCAACAATCAAATCATTCAAACCACTGTATATAGAAAACCTACACACACGGGACAGTACCTAAATTTTAAGTCTAATCATTCTGTTGGTACAAAACAAGGAGTTATAAGAAGTTTGTATTTAAGAGCCGTAAATATTTGTAGTAATAATGAAGAATTAACCACAGAAATTAACAACATTAAAAAGGACTTAAAATGGTTATTCCGAGAAATTAATAAACTCAACGATATATAAAATTAAAAACAAACTAAATGTACCAAATTCTCAAAATAATAATCCGTTAGGTGTTATTAACATTCCATATGTTCAAAGGATTTCAGAAAACATAAGACGAATAGCTAAAAACTATAATATGAAAACAGTATTTTCTTCGGGAAATACGATAAGAAGTTTTGTAACTAAAACAAAACCAGACAATCCCTCAAATAATAAGGAATGTATTTACCAAATCCCGTGTGAGTGTGGTAAATCATATGTAGGTGAAACGAAACGCCCTCTTCAGGTTGGAGTAAATGAACATCTAAAAAGTACCCAATTAGGGGATATTCAAAAATCCGGTTTAGCAGATCATGCATGGTCAAATGATCACAGGATTCAGTGGTCAGAAGCTAAAGTTTTACATAAGGAGTCGCATTGGCAGAAACGAAAGTTTATTGAAGCTGCGTTTATAATGCAGAATAAAGAAGTTTTCAGTCAACCAAGCACGGACATACCAAACATATGGAAACCACTCCTTAAGGAAAACAGGTGTCTTAGTATTAAAAAGGGGGCGGGCCATCACACCTGACTGCACACCAAGTAGTATAAGTAGTAGCCTAAAGACTAGATTGTTTAGTTTACACTTGATAACGGTTAGAGATACTTACTAACCGAAACGTCGTGTTTTAAAATAAATAAAGACAATGGAAGTCCGAAATTTTATTTCTACACAATCATTGTCTACGAGTTTCAAACAAAAAGATTTATTCAGTTAAAACTCTGATTAAGTCTCTGCCAATTCAAGAGTTATAATTAAAAAAAATTGTTCGGTTTTTTTTGGCCCACCCGGTATAACTTTTTTTTGTGTCGAGCTCTTTAGCTCGTTTTACTGACCTGCCAATGTGAAATTCACAGATCATGTTGTTAAACTTTTTTATTATTCTTTTAATGTCCCAAAAAAATCAATGTCAAAAAAAGGTAGGATTTCGAACGATTGTCTTGGGAAATTGCACGCCACTGTAAAAATAAATGATTAAAAGAGTACCGTGAGCAACAAAAATCATTTCATCAACCTCATAATTATATTTGTTCAAATATTATCGTTAAAAAAAAAGCGAAAGTATTTTGCCTTTCTAAAGAAAAACATTAAAATCCTAAAAAGCTTAGAGTTTTACAGTGTTTTGTGAAAAACTTTACAAACGGATTTTTACCATTTATACACATTTTGGTTTATTTCGGAGATTCCTAAAACACAGGAGAAAACAAAAATACTCTGCCAATATATGGGCCCCTAAGCTCACACTAGGTACTATAGTTATAGTGTACGTGTGAGCTAATATAACTAAAAACTGAAATATATTTTATTCAACTCCAGACTAAATTACCTTTTGTTTGATACCACACAAGCCATGTTTTGACTTAAACTCAAATTTTTGAAATCTACCCCCACCCTTAAAAAAAACAAAAACTAAAATGTATTTTGTTAAACTCCGGACTCAGTTACCTTTCGTTTGTTATCACACACGCCATATTTTCACTTAAACTCTAATTTTTAATATATACCCCCACCCTTTTTTTAAAATAAATTAAAATGTATTTTGTTTAACTGCAGACTCAATTACCTTTCGTTTGATATCACACACGCCATATTTTCACATAAACTCTAATTTTTGAAATCTACCCCCACCCTTTTATTTGGTTTGTGTTCGATGGATTTCGGTCATTTTTAAATGGGACCATCTCGACCCAAGACCCAGCCAAGGTACCAAATTTCATTAAAATCGGCCAAGCGGTTTTTGAGTTATGCGCGTTGGTCGTTACAGACAGACATACAGACAGACAGACAGACAGACGGCGCAACAAAAAAGTTTCAAAATCATCTGAAACGCAAAGATTTATAAAAAATTTTGAAACCGGAGCAACTTTTTTTTTCTTGAAAAAATTAGGATCACCATAGCTCACACTACTATAGTATAGTATATGTGTGAGCTAAAATTCCACCGTTTGGCGTTTAGCATCGTTTTTTGAAGAAATATTTTTTAATAATTTTAATGTTCGGAACGCCACTTTTTATGTATGTAGTACTCTAAAATGTCTATCAGATATGTATGATTCCAAAATATCCGAATATTGTTTTGGCAGAAACCGTTTTAGTTTAAAATTAAGGCCTTTATGCCATACTTTGTCAAATGCTTGTGCTACATCTAGAAAAACTGCAGAACAAACTTTTCCCCCTTCTAGTGCTTTTTCTATTATATCAGTAATTCTGTGTACTTGATCTATCGTGGAATGCTTATCTCGAAAACCAAATTGATGAGATGGAATAATTTCTTGTCTTTCTATGATGGGTTTTATTCTTTTAAGCAATAATTTTTCATAGAGCTTAGATATAATTGGCAGCAAAGCCTGTAAGATGGCACGTCATGGAGTGGTTTTCCCGGTTTTGGAATCATGATAACTTCTGCAGCTTTCCACAGTTTAGGTACATACCTAAGCCTAAAGGACGCATTAGTTAGGTTGCATAGTTTTACGATAGCTTTTCTGGGGAGTTCTTTTATGACTACCTCGTTAATAATATCATACCCTGGGGCTTTTTTCGAATTAATATTTTTGATTTCTGTTAATATTTCTTTTGGTGATGTAAGCTTAATATGGTCTTCGATTTGATGGGGTTCATTTAAATGAAGGTTTTCATCTGGTGCTACGTGGGGCTGAAATGTTTTTTCTAAATGACTTGCAAAAATATCTGCTTTTTCTTCGTTACTCCTTGCCCACTGGTTGTTAGATTTTCGTATGCGTGGAATTTGGATAATTGGTTTTAAAAAATCTTTTGTTGCTTTCCAAAGTGAATAGTCGGTATTTTTATTATCTGTAAGTTCATTAAGAAAATGGTTAATAGATTCATTGTTTATTACTATAATTTCTCGCCTTATGCGCTGCGTCATGTTGTTGAAATTTCTTTTGTCCCGAGGATCACGGCTTTGTTGCCACTTTCTTCTTAGTTTCCTTTTTTCCAATATAAGGTCTCTAATTTCCTTTGGATAGTTTTTTCCCTTAAAAATTCTCTTTGGTTTTGGACTGTTTTCCCAAGCTGCTTGTTGAATATTTGTAACAAAATATTCAATTTCTTTATCGATTTGTTCTGGCGTTTCCAATGTTACTGATAGGTTTATTTTTTCTAAAAGACTTTGTTTAAAACTAATCCAGTCGGTCAGTTTATTAACCAGTGAGGTATTTTCTTCTTTCTTTATTATGTTTTTACTAAGAATTAGAATAATAGGTAAATGATCTGAGTGTAAATCAAAACTTTCTTCTATATCTACAAAACTTAAGGATATATTTTTTACTATAAAAAAATCAATTAGATCTGGAATTTTTCCTGGATCTCTTGGATTCCTTTAGAATTCATCAGTCTAGATCCCCAGTAGGTATTTTTTGCATTAAAGTCACCTCCAACTATAAAACGGTTTCCTAATTTTCTGAGAAAATTAAGATATTGATTTTTCTTTAGTAAGTGCCTTGGTGGTATATAGACAGCACTTATGACTAGTGTGAATATGTCTTCGTTTTTACACTTACTAATGTAGCTTGAATCTCTATGGTTTTATATCCCATCTCCTCATAGTGTGATATATTTTCTTTAATTATTACAGCACTTCCCCCATGTGCAGTATTGCAAGGGTGAGTTGTATGATACACTTTATAACCTTTGAATTTAATGTGAGACTGGTTAGTGAAGTGCGTTTCTGACACAAGACAGACGTCAATTTTTTCTATGTCTAGAATAACTTGCAAGTCTTGCTAATTTTGCAAGAGACCATTGGCTTTCCAGGCTAGAATTCTACTGCTACTTTCTAGTTTAGTTAATCGCTCATCAAGTTTGTTCAATTTCTCCAAAATTAATTGTAGTGTTTGTTCCATAATATATTGACTACTGATATTTATATCAGGTAAAGTAGCTGTTGCTGCTACTTGGCTGTATGTCCTTGTCACAGAGTTTTGTGTGACTGTGTTTCTAGTATGTTCTTTGTCTATTTGGTATAAGATTCGGTTTCTTAAGTTTATTTTTCAATTTTTGTATTTCTTTAGCAACAAGGCATCCTCTGTAGTTAGCAGGATGCTTGCCTCCACAGTGGATGCATTTTGGCTCAGATTCTTTCGGTTTGGGGCATTCTACAGTAAGATGTTTCCCCGTGCATTTTACGCAACGTGGTTCTTTAGCGCAATATTTTTGCGTGTGTCCAGGTTTTTAGTGCTTTTATTTCCACTTCAATCCCAAGGATACTGGAAATTTCAAAAATCTTGTTGATATCTTTATCGTAGCTAAATGTGAGCATAAACATGTTAAGAGATTGTCTTGTTCTCCACTTGAGTTTGTTGCTGGCTTCCAGTACCTTCTTTTTGTAGATCAGCAACAATTTTTTGTGGGTCACATGAGAAGTGTAGCCTATTTGCGATTACTCTAATGGGCCTTATTTGTTTGTTTTCGTATGAGTGCCATTGATGCTTTATTTCATTAAGCCTTTTAGTAACGAGCCGATAGCTGTCTGAGTCTTGTTCATTTATTTTAATATTTTCATTATTTAAAACTTTTATTTTAACTCCTTGTATGATATTTAACTTTTTATTTATTTATTTATTTATTTACCTACTTAACAGATTTAAAATCCAATTACAAAGTGGGAATCAGACATTTTAAAAATTTACAATAATTAGTTAAAATAGTTAAGAAAACAACTAAAAACACTTCAATCAACTAACTACAAAAATATATATATATATATATATATATATATAATATATATATATATATATACCCTATAAGTACACACACACACACACAAAATACTACACACTTGTACTGACAAGTACTATCACTTAGCATAATTTAATAAGTCTTAAAAGAAAGAAGAAAAATATTACTATTTTGTCACGCAACAATTAAATTTCGATTTTTTTAAGTGAATTCGCACTGCAGTTAAATATATCACATTGGCCTATTATACACTATTATAACTACTGCACAATCTATTTATTGAGGAAAATTTGCCAATATTTGTTCTAGAAACCTGAAGATAAAAGGTAGGTCGTTCGCGAGCTGAAAGTCTGGGAATATAAAATTTTATTTGGCTCAGAACATTAAATGAGTTAATCCTACCGTTAATAAAATTGTAGAGAAACTGAACCTCAGATAGTTTTCGACGGGCCTCTAAAGACTGCAACGAAAACCTCTGAGTAAGTATTTTGTTAGGAAACCGTACCACATATACTTTAAAAATCTTCTTTGAATTTTTTCAATCTCCTCAATATGATTTTGGTAGTATGGAGACCAAACTACCGGAGCATATTCTAAATTAGATCTAACATAGGCAAATTATAATATTTTTATGCTATGTATAGAATTAAAATCTCGAGAGTTTCTAAACAGAAAACCTAGCATTCGATAGCTTCTACTTAAAATATCTTCGATATGTGGCACAAATGAAAGTCTCTGATCGAATGTCACGCCCAAGTCCTTGAACTTTGTAGACCGCGGCACAAGTGTGTTGTCAATATGGTAATCAAACTCAATGATGTTACGTTTCAGAGAGTAGGAAACAACGTTATATTTTAAAGGGTTTAGGGGCAAACGATTTGGAACGCACCAGTTATTTACTTCATTTAATGCAGTTTGAAGCTTGATACAGTGATCTTTGTTCGTAACTTGACAGTAAAGTTTTTTATCATCCGCGTACAAAAGTCCCAAGATGTCGGCATCCAAGTTAGAAGAGATGTCGTTTATAAAGCAGTTGAACAGAAGTGGTCCCAAAATCGAACATTGAGGGACACCAGAATAAGCTGAGACCTCCGATGAGGCTCGACCATAGCACTCCACGTATTGTTTTCTATTAGTAAGCATGGAACGAAACAGATCAGATAAATTATTTGTTAAGTTAAATGAATTTTCAAGCTTGTTAAGCAGAATGTCATGGTCGAGTCTATTTTGTATAAGATTCGGTTTCTTAGGTTTATTTTTCAATTTTTGTATTTCTTTAGCAACAAGGCATCCTCTGTAGTTAGCAGGATGCTTGGCTCCACAGTGGATGCATTTTGGCTCAGATTCTTTCGGTTTGGGGCATTCTACAGTAAGATGTTTCCCCGTGCATTTTACGCAACGTGGTTCTTTAGCGCAATATTTTTGCGTGTGTCCAGATTTTTAGAGCTTTTATTTCCACTTCAATCCCAAGGGTACTGGAAATTTCAAAAATCTTGTTGATATCTTTATCGTGGCTAAATGTGAGCATAAACATGTTAAGAGATTGTCTTGTTCTCCACTTGAGTTTGTTGCTGGCTTCCAGTACCTTCTTTTTGTAGATCAGCAACATGTTTTTGTGGGTCACATGAGAAGTGTAGCCTATTTGCGATTACTCTAATGGGCATTATTTGTTTGTTTTCGTATGAGTGCCATTGATGCTTTATTTCATTAAGCCTTTTAGTAACGAGCCGATAGCTGTCTGCGTCTTGTTCGTTTATTTTATTATTTTCATTATTTAAAACTTTTATTTTACCTTGTATAATATTTAACTTTTTATTTATTTATTTATTTTATTTATTTATTTACCCACTTAACAGATTTAAAATCCAATTGCAAAGTGGGAATCAGACATTTTAAAAACCTACATTAATTAGTTAAAATAGTTAAGAAAACAACTAAAAACACTTCAATCAACTAACTACAAAAAAAAATAAAAAAAAAAAAAATATATATATATATATATATATATATATATATATATATATATATATATATACCTATAAGTACACACACACACACACAAAATACTACACACTTGTACTGACAAGTACTATCACTTAGCATAATTTAATAAGTCTTAAAAGAAAGAAGAAAATATTACTATTTTGTCACGCAACAATTAAATTTCGATTTTTTAAAGTGAATTCGCACTGCAGTTAAATATATCACACTGGCCTATTATACACTATTATAACTACTGCACAATCTATTTATTGAGGAAAATTTGCCAATATTTGTTGTAGAAACCTGAAGATAAAAGGTAGGTCGTTCGCGAGCTGAAAGTCTGGGAATATAAAATTTTATTTGGCTCAGAACATTAAATGAGTCAATCCTACCGTTAATAAGATTGTAGAGAAACTGAACCTCAGATAGTTTTCGACGGGCCTCTAAAGACTGCAACGAAAACCTCTGAGTAAGTATTTTGTTAGGAAACCGTACCACATATACTTTAAAAATCTTCTTTGAATTTTTTAAATCTCCTCAATATGATTTTGGTAGTATGGAGACCAAACTACCGGAGCATATTCTAAATTAGATCTAACATAGGCAAATTATAATATTTTTATTCTATGTATAGAATTAAAATCTCGGGAGTTTCTAAACAGAAAACCTAGCATTCGATAGCTTCTACTTAAAATATCTTCGATATGTGGCACAAATGAAGGTCTCTGATCGAATGTCACGCCCAAGTCCTTAAACTTTGTAGACCGCGGCACAAGTGTGTTGTCAATATGGTAATCAAACTCAATGATCTATAGGTAAATTTAGTGGGAATAAGGACACTGTTGTTCTGGTAAATATACGTTTTAATCCATCGGTAACGTTTCGACAATGGTTTTTGTCTTCATCAGACTAAAAAGGTTACAACTCATTAGTAAGATAATACAAAATACGGCACATTAATACATCACTAATTAAAAATTATTATTCTTTTCCCAATAAATAACATTTAAAAATGACCTTATTGACAATATATTATTTTTTTCCTAAATATTTTTTTCCCTTTTAATGTATATGTAACTGATTTTTTTATTTATTTATATAAAGAAATAATTATGGTTTATTTTTCTTCCTTTTTTTTTAATATACATATATAAATTTTTTTATACAAAGGTGCAAAAAAATTTTTGTCACTATAGTAACTGATGGGTGGCTCAATAAAATACGCACAAAGAGATCAATCAGCTATTCATATAAAAACAACAATAACAAATAAAACCTGTAGCAAGCCATAATACCATGTAGAAATTAACAACAATGTACACATTATAAACCTATGTTAAAATTTAAAAAGGACTGTTAAAATATTTAAAATTCCGTACTCACCCTTCAGACTAGATCGTACATTGGAACAACAAAAAACAAGAATTCAAACACATCAGGAAAACAAACGGCACAAAATTAAAAACGAAACCCGACATTAATCTGCTAATTATTTATATTTTCTTTTGTTTTGTTTATCAGACAGGTTATATTTGTTGTCACTATTCTGGATTTTCATTGTTCCGAAATATTAAAACAAATTAAAATTCTTTAAGTTTAAAGCAAAAGGCAACCTTGAATAGAGTGGCACTAGTAGTGTACGGTACTGATTTAATTTAGAGTGTGACAAGTGTATATAGTATGATACAATTAAGACAGTGATGGAACTTATTTTCTAGTTTGGAGTTGTTGTATATTAAAATGCATTGATAACATGCATTGTTGTCAGAACACAAAACTTTTCCTGTTTAAACCTTGGTATATACAATTAATTTATAAAAAACAAAAAATATTTTTTGGTTGAACGCTAATTTTCAACTCATTTACGTATTCATGACTACTTAGAAAGACACTTCGTATTTTGTTGTCGTGGTTTAATTGGGGAAAAGCTTTATTTTTTTCCTTTTATATTATACATATACATACATACACCCATATATACATACATACAATCACATACATACATACATATACACACATGCACATACATACATACACATATTATATTTATATTTTTTATTAATGTTATTATTATTATTATTTTTTTTTTTAATTTCTATTATTATTATTATTTTTTTATATTTTATATAATTTTGATAATTTTTATAATATTAATATTAATGTATATTAATATATATATTTTTCTATAAATATTTTATATTATTTTTTAAATATAATTTTCTTTTAAGTTTACTTTATTTTGTTTATTGTTAATTTCATTAATCGTCATTTGGGGGTTATTTTAAGCGAATTCTATTGAGTAGGGAGTTATAGACCGTACTCAATTTGTTAACATCACTACGTAAATTAACTGCTCTATCTTTATTAATGTTTATATATATCATTTCCAAAATGGAGCGTTTGTAATAATTAGTTTTTTTTTCCAAGATCTTTGCTTCCTCAAACTTAAACTCATGCTGTGTTGAAAAATGATGAGTGGCTAATGCTGTCTTATCTTTTTTATTTTTGAATCGATTTTCAATATATTGTTTTGTTTGACCGATGTATATTTGATCACAGCTACAGGGTATACTATAGATCGCACTAGACTGCTTTAGAAATGGAGTTTTATCTTTAAGTTGTGTAAATAAGCTGTTTGTAGTTTTTAAGTTATAAAAAACCAATTCTAGGTCATTTTTTTGAAAGCATTGCTTTAGTTTGTGAGATAAGCCATGGACAAATGGGATCTTAAAATATTTTTTTCTTTCATTATTAATATTTTCAGAGTTCTCTGGTGGGCTTATATGCTTTTTTGTGAATCTTTGAACACACTGATTTATAAATGTTGATGGATAATTGTTTTTCTTTGCGATATTTTTTATTATTTTTTTGTTTTCATCCCAGAATTTTTGATGACTAAGATATAAAAGGTTGTTTATTGTCCTTATTTTATGCTGAACACTGTGGTATGAATTGTAATTTAAAGTTCTGCCAGAGCTAGTCGGTTTACGGTACCAATTGGTAATCAAACTTCTATGACTCTCTCGGATAACCTTAACATCCAAAAATGCTAGATTTTTGTCAGTTTCTTTTTTAATGGTAAATTGAATTTTCGGATGAATGGAGTTAAAAACAGTGAGAATAGTCTCTATTTTGTCTTTTGGTACAGCGGACATTGTATCATCAACATATACAAAAAGAAATGGAATAAAAAAATCGATCTTTTTGTAAACTTCTCTGATCACATGATCCATGACTATATTAGCTAATACGGGTGAGCTGGGGTTTCCCATTGCACTACCATCTAATTGTTGGTACATTTTGCCTTGGAATGAAAAATAGCTCGTGTCAAAACATAAAGAAATCATTTTAAGTATCTTCTCTACTGGCAATTCAGTGTAAGCGCTAATATGTCTTTTATGCTTTTTAATTATATCTAGTACCAATGATTTCGGAATGTTGGTGAATAAGGATACCACATCAAGAGATATAAGTTCATAGTTATCAGGGAGAGTCACATTTTTAATCTTTTCTACAAATTGAAATGAGTTCTTTATATTGAATTCAAAAGTAGTGGTAAGCGGATTTAAAATTTGATGTAACCAAGTAGCTATATTATATGATGGTGAATTTAGGCAACTCACAACCGGTCTCATTTTTAATCCGTTTTTGTGGGTTTTACGTAAGCCATATAGTTTAGGAGGGACAGAATTATGATTTTTAATTTTTTTTTATATATTTTCACTAATATAGTCACATTCTTTGAGATAATTGATAAAAGAGTTAATTTTTGATTGATATTTTGTAGTGGGGTCATTGTGTAACAATTTATAGACCAAGTCATCATTTAACATTTCTGTCATTGCATTATCATAATCCGAACGATTCATAATGACAGTGCTGTTACCCTTATCTGCCCTGCTTACTATAATATCAGGATTTTCTTTTAAGAATTTGTTAGCATTTTTATACTGTTTAAAAACGTTTTTATATTTTTTATTGATAGGGTTGTTGTTGGTGTTTTTATTTAAATAATTAGATATTATATTCACTGAATCCGATCTCACGTTCTGTGCTTTGTCCTCATCCCAGTCTTGTTGTGATGATATTATATACTCTAAATCCTTGATAAATGTTTGAATAGATAGATGTTGTGGGCTAACCGGTAATGAGAATTTGGGACCTAAATCTAAAATAGTCAAAATATCATTTGGTAGGTTGAGATTAGTGTAGTTAAAAATAAATTCCTTGTTTTCTGCAATTGTAAACTCTTGGCTATCGCTATTTAAATTGTTTAATTTGTTAATGTTTATCTCTTTTATGTAATTAAATTTTTTCTCGAAAAAATTAGTCAAAAATCTATTAAAACTATCATAGTTTGCTATAGTGACAAGACCTCTTACCTTTGCTTTTAATTCCATAAGTTCTCTATCTAAACTATCTATTTTCCAAATTGTGATTTTTATTTCTAAATTTAATATAGATGATTTAAATCTATGTGTTATAGAATCTACTTCCCTTTTATAAGGGTGACTGTCCATTAAGACTGTGTTTAAACATTTAAAATTATTTAAAATATGTTCAAGATTCACAAAAAAGCATATAAGCCCACCAGAGAACTCTGAAAATATTAATAATGAAAGAAAAAAATATTTTAAGATCCCATTTGTCATGGGCCATGGCTTATCTCACAAACTAAAGCAATGCTTTCAAAAAAATGACCTAGAATTGGTTTTTTATAACTTAAAAACTACAAACAGCTTATTTACACAACTTAAAGATAAAACTCCATTTCTAAAGCAGTCTAGTGCGATCTATAGTATACCCTGTAGCTGTGATCAAATATACATCGGTCAAACAAAACAATATATTGAAAATCGATTCAAACAACATAAATACGATTGCCAAGAAAAAAATAAAAATTAAAAAGATAAGACAGCATTAGCCACTCATCATTTTTCAACACAGCATGAGTTTAAGTTTGAGGAAGCAAAGATCTTGGAAAAAGAAACTAATTATTACAAACGCTCCATTTTGGAAATGATATATATAAACATTAATAAAGATAGAGCAGTTAATTTACGTAGCGATGTTAACAAATTGAGTACGGTCTATAACTCCCTACTCAATAGAATTCGCTTAAAATAACCCCCAAATGACGATTAATGAAATTAACAATAAAAAAATTAAGTAAACTTAAAAGAAAATTATATTTAAAAAATAATATAAAATATTTATAGAAAAATATATATATTAATATACATTAATATTAATATTATAAAAATGATCAAAATTATATAAAATATAAAAAAAAATAATAATAGAAATTAAAAAAAAATAATAATAATAACATTAATAAAAAATATAAATATAATATGTGTATGTATGTATGTGCATGTGTGTATATGTATGTATGTATGTGATTGTATGTATGTATATGTGGGTGTATGTATGTATATGTATAATATAAAAGGAAAAAAAATAAAGCTTTTCCCCAATTAAACACGACAACAAAATACGAAGTGTCTTTCTAAGTAGTCATGAATACGTAAATAGTTGAAAATTAGCGTTCAACCAAAAAATATTTTTTGCTTTTTAAAAATTAATTGTATATACCAAGGTTTAAACAAGAAAAGTTTTGTGTTCTGACAACAATGCATGTTATCAATGCATTTTAATATACAACAACTCCAAACTAGAAAATAAGTTCCATCACTGTCTTAATTGTATCATACTATATACACTTGTCCCACTCTAAATTAAATCAGTACCGTACACTACTAGTTCCACTCTATTCAAGGTTGCCTTTTGCTTTAAACTTAAAGAATTTTAATTTGTTTTAATATTTCAGAACAATGAAAACCCAGAATAGTGACAACAATGCGGACTAATTTTGCCGCCGATAATATAACCTGTCTGATAAACAAAACAAAAGAAAATATAAATAATTAGCAGATTAATGTTGGGTTTCGTTTTTAATTTTGTGCCGTTTGTTTTCCTGATGTGCTTGAATTCTTGTTTTTTGTTGTTCCAATGTACGATCTAGTCTGAAGGGTGAGTACGGAATTTTAAATATTTTAACAGTCCTTTTTAAATTTTAATATAGGTTATAATGTGTACATTGTTGTTATTTTCTACATGGTATTATGGCTTGCTACAGGTTTTATTTGTTATTGTTGTTTTTATATGAATACCTGATTGATCTCTTTGTGCGTATTTTATTGAGCCACCCATCAGTTACTACAGTGACAAATTTTTGAACCTTTGTATAAAAAATTTTATATATGTATATTAAAAAAAAAGAAGAAAAATAAACCATAATTATTTCTTTATATAAATAAATAAAAAAATCAGTTACATATACATTAAAAGGGAAAAAAATATTTAGGAAAAAAATAATATATTGTCAATAAAGTCATTTTAAATGTTATTTATTGGGAATAGAATAATAATTTTTAATTGGTGATGTATTAATGTGCCGTACTTTGTATTATCTTACTAATGAGTTGTAACCTTTTTAGTCTGATGAAGACAAAAACCATTGTCGAAACGTTACCGATGGATTAAAACGTATATTTACCAGAACAACAGTGTCCTTATTCCCACTAAATTTACCTATAGTTGCATTGCAAGGACGTGATAAGTTTACCAAAAAAAAAACTCAATGATGTTACGTTTCAGAGAGTAGGAAACAACGTTATATTTTAAAGGGTTTAGGGGCAAACGATTTGGAACGCACCAGTTATTTACTTCATTTAATGCAGTTTGAATCTTGATACAGTGATCTTTGTTCGTAACTTGACAGTAAAGTTTTTTATCATCCGCGTACAAAAGTCCCAAGATGTCGGCATCCAAATTAGAAGAGATGTCGTTTATAAAGCAGTTGAACAGAAGTGGTCCCAAAATCGAACATTGAGGGACACCAGAATAAGCTGAGACCTCCGATGAGGCTCGACCATAGCACTCCACGTATTGTTTTCTATTAGTAAGCATGGAACGAAACAGATCTGATAAATTATTTGTTAAGTTAAATGAATTTTCAAGCTTGTTAAGCAGAATGTCATGGTCGAGTCTATCGAAGGCTTTCGAAAAATCAGTATATATAACATCAACCTGGGTACCATTATCGAGACACTCAGCAATGAATTGAGTAACTGACATAAGATTTGTTGTTGTAGATCTCTGTTTCATAAAACCGTGTTGATTAGGATTTATTAAGAGCTTCATGGGACAGTACATTACATTATGATGTACCCTTTCAAAGCACTTAGCAAAGTTGTTAATTAGTGTTATTGGGCGGTAATTTTCTATATTATTCCGTTCGTTCTTTTTATAGACGGGATAATCTTCGACTGCTTCCATGTACTAGGAAAGACGCTTGTACTTAAGATTATATTAAAAATTATGGTCAAAGGTTTTGCAAGCAAGATAGCGCATCTTTTAAGAAAAATGAGGGTATTCGGTCTGGCCCCACCGTTGCTTTGGGTTTCATACTTTTTAGTGCTTGAAGTACATCAAATTCCGTGATATAGGGAACAGCAATGACATTTGGAGTATGTGAATTACCTTTATTTGAAGTAGATGCTGATTGCTTGGACGCACTAGGAGTTATAGCACTATACATTGTTTGAGGTAGTATGCTATTCGTTTGCTTGCTTTGAATTAATTTCCAAAAATTTTGTGGCTGACTCTTTAGGTTACATTCCAGATTGGCGCAGTATTCTTTAAATGAAGAATCAATAATTATTTTAAGCCGAGTACGTAAGTTCCCAAACGTTGCCAGTGCCTTATACTTTTTCCAGTATTTATGTTTAAGTTTAATAAGTATAATGACGTCGCTGGTGAACCAAGGAGGATATCTTTTTCTACGTTTGCTTGTTTTGGGTACATATAGATCTAAATAGTGATATATTCTGTCATAAAACAACTGTATCGGCATTGTTAATGTTAAGTAAAAAGTCCCAATTAATCCCTATTAATACATCGTATAGGAGTCTAAGATCGGCTCGTTTAAAGTTGTAAAATATATTTTCAATTTTTAACAAACAGACAGACAGACAGACAGACAGACAGACAGACAGACAGACAGACAGACAGACAGACAGACAGACAGACAGACAGACAGACAGACAGACAGACAGACAGACAGACAGACAGACAGACAGACAGACAGACAGACAGACAGACAGACAGACAGACAGACAGACAGACAGACAGACAGACAGACAGACAGACAGACAGACAGACAGACAGACAGACAGACAGACAGACAGACAGACAGACAGACAGACAGACAGACAGACAGACAGACAGACAGACAGACAGACAGACAGACAGACAGACAGACAGACAGACAGACAGACAGACAGACAGACAGACAGACAGACAGACAGACAGACAGACAGACAGACAGACAGACAGACAGACAGACAGACAGACAGACAGACAGACAGACAGACAGACAGACAGACAGACAGACAGACAGACAGACAGACAGACAGACAGACAGACAGACAGACAGACAGACAGACAGACAGACAGACAGACAGACAGACAGACAGACAGACAGACAGACAGACAGACAGACAGACAGACAGACAGACAGACAGACAGACAGACAGACAGACAGACAGACAGACAGACAGACAGACAGACAGACAGACAGACAGACAGACAGACAGACAGACAGACAGACAGACAGACAGACAGACAGACAGACAGACAGACAGACAGACAGACAGACAGACAGACAGACAGACAGACAGACAGACAGACAGACAGACAGACAGACAGACAGACAGACAGACAGACAGACAGACAGACAGACAGACAGACAGACAGACAGACAGACAGACAGACAGACAGACAGACAGACAGACAGACAGACAGACAGACAGACAGACAGACAGACAGACAGACAGACAGACAGACAGACAGACAGACAGACAGACAGACAGACAGACAGACAGACAGACAGACAGACAGACAGACAGACAGACAGACAGACAGACAGACAGACAGACAGACAGACAGACAGACAGACAGACAGACAGACAGACAGACAGACAGACAGACAGACAGACAGACAGACAGACAGACAGACAGACAGACAGACAGACAGACAGACAGACAGACAGACAGACAGACAGACAGACAGACAGACAGACAGACAGACAGACAGACAGACAGACAGACAGACAGACAGACAGACAGACAGACAGACAGACAGACAGACAGACAGACAGACAGACAGACAGACAGACAGACAGACAGACAGACAGACAGACAGACAGACAGACAGACAGACAGACAGACAGACAGACAGACAGACAGACAGACAGACAGACAGACAGACAGACAGACAGACAGACAGACAGACAGACAGACAGACAGACAGACAGACAGACAGACAGACAGACAGACAGACAGACAGACAGACAGACAGACAGACAGACAGACAGACAGACAGACAGACAGACAGACAGACAGACAGACAGACAGACAGACAGACAGACAGACAGACAGACAGACAGACAGACAGACAGACAGACAGACAGACAGACAGACAGACAGACAGACAGACAGACAGACAGACAGACAGACAGACAGACAGACAGACAGACAGACAGACAGACAGACAGACAGACAGACAGACAGACAGACAGACAGACAGACAGACAGACAGACAGACAGACAGACAGACAGACAGACAGACAGACAGACAGACAGACAGACAGACAGACAGACAGACAGACAGACAGACAGACAGACAGACAGACAGACAGACAGACAGACAGACAGACAGACAGACAGACAGACAGACAGACAGACAGACAGACAGACAGACAGACAGACAGACAGACAGACAGACAGACAGACAGACAGACAGACAGACAGACAGACAGACAGACAGACAGACAGACAGACAGACAGACAGACAGACAGACAGACAGACAGACAGACAGACAGACAGACAGACAGACAGACAGACAGACAGACAGACAGACAGACAGACAGACAGACAGACAGACAGACAGACAGACAGACAGACAGACAGACAGACAGACAGACAGACAGACAGACAGACAGACAGACAGACAGACAGACAGACAGACAGACAGACAGACAGACAGACAGACAGACAGACAGACAGACAGACAGACAGACAGACAGACAGACAGACAGACAGACAGACAGACAGACAGACAGACAGACAGACAGACAGACAGACAGACAGACAGACAGACAGACAGACAGACAGACAGACAGACAGACAGACAGACAGACAGACAGACAGACAGACAGACAGACAGACAGACAGACAGACAGACAGACAGACAGACAGACAGACAGACAGACAGACAGACAGACAGACAGACAGACAGACAGACAGACAGACAGACAGACAGACAGACAGACAGACAGACAGACAGACAGACAGACAGACAGACAGACAGACAGACAGACAGACAGACAGACAGACAGACAGACAGACAGACAGACAGACAGACAGACAGACAGACAGACAGACAGACAGACAGACAGACAGACAGACAGACAGACAGACAGACAGACAGACAGACAGACAGACAGACAGACAGACAGACAGACAGACAGACAGACAGACAGACAGACAGACAGACAGACAGACAGACAGACAGACAGACAGACAGACAGACAGACAGACAGACAGACAGACAGACAGACAGACAGACAGACAGACAGACAGACAGACAGACAGACAGACAGACAGACAGACAGACAGACAGACAGACAGACAGACAGACAGACAGACAGACAGACAGACAGACAGACAGACAGACAGACAGACAGACAGACAGACAGACAGACAGACAGACAGACAGACAGACAGACAGACAGACAGACAGACAGACAGACAGACAGACAGACAGACAGACAGACAGACAGACAGACAGACAGACAGACAGACAGACAGACAGACAGACAGACAGACAGACAGACAGACAGACAGACAGACAGACAGACAGACAGACAGACAGACAGACAGACAGACAGACAGACAGACAGACAGACAGACAGACAGACAGACAGACAGACAGACAGACAGACAGACAGACAGACAGACAGACAGACAGACAGACAGACAGACAGACAGACAGACAGACAGACAGACAGACAGACAGACAGACAGACAGACAGACAGACAGACAGACAGACAGACAGACAGACAGACAGACAGACAGACAGACAGACAGACAGACAGACAGACAGACAGACAGACAGACAGACAGACAGACAGACAGACAGACAGACAGACAGACAGACAGACAGACAGACAGACAGACAGACAGACAGACAGACAGACAGACAGACAGACAGACAGACAGACAGACAGACAGACAGACAGACAGACAGACAGACAGACAGACAGACAGACAGACAGACAGACAGACAGACAGACAGACAGACAGACAGACAGACAGACAGACAGACAGACAGACAGACAGACAGACAGACAGACAGACAGACAGACAGACAGACAGACAGACAGACAGACAGACAGACAGACAGACAGACAGACAGACAGACAGACAGACAGACAGACAGACAGACAGACAGACAGACAGACAGACAGACAGACAGACAGACAGACAGACAGACAGACAGACAGACAGACAGACAGACAGACAGACAGACAGACAGACAGACAGACAGACAGACAGACAGACAGACAGACAGACAGACAGACAGACAGACAGACAGACAGACAGACAGACAGACAGACAGACAGACAGACAGACAGACAGACAGACAGACAGACAGACAGACAGACAGACAGACAGACAGACAGACAGACAGACAGACAGACAGACAGACAGACAGACAGACAGACAGACAGACAGACAGACAGACAGACAGACAGACAGACAGACAGACAGACAGACAGACAGACAGACAGACAGACAGACAGACAGACAGACAGACAGACAGACAGACAGACAGACAGACAGACAGACAGACAGACAGACAGACAGACAGACAGACAGACAGACAGACAGACAGACAGACAGACAGACAGACAGACAGACAGACAGACAGACAGACAGACAGACAGACAGACAGACAGACAGACAGACAGACAGACAGACAGACAGACAGACAGACAGACAGACAGACAGACAGACAGACAGACAGACAGACAGACAGACAGACAGACAGACAGACAGACAGACAGACAGACAGACAGACAGACAGACAGACAGACAGACAGACAGACAGACAGACAGACAGACAGACAGACAGACAGACAGACAGACAGACAGACAGACAGACAGACAGACAGACAGACAGACAGACAGACAGACAGACAGACAGACAGACAGACAGACAGACAGACAGACAGACAGACAGACAGACAGACAGACAGACAGACAGACAGACAGACAGACAGACAGACAGACAGACAGACAGACAGACAGACAGACAGACAGACAGACAGACAGACAGACAGACAGACAGACAGACAGACAGACAGACAG